>JAGFPH010000783.1:128912-151569 GCA_018207615.1 Philaenus spumarius
TACCATACCATATGCAAAAACCGAATCTTTCTAAAAATTATCGTTTAGTTAATAATAACTGATTCTTGGGGGTTTTTGAACAAAAAGGAGGTTGTTTTTCAAAAACTTTTTTCTTTTTTGTGCATTTATACAACCTAATTGACGTGTTTGGTGCAAATTTGTTCGAAATCGATTGAATAATTTTCTCTCTAGCTAATAACAATAATATTTATAAGTTACTTTCCTATTGTTACAATTATGAAGTCACAATGAATCTGTGTAGTAATTTAAATATTTTTGTGAAAAAGTATGTGCCAGTTTATGGTACCGTTTATTTACTAGCAGCCGATTAATAATCTTTAGATTAGTAAATAATGAATAAGTTTTTCTGGCAAAATGCAAATTCAGATATTTCTTCGTTGGTAATTTTATTGTATCGTAATAAATAAAACTGAACAGAATTAAGTGAAAATTCGTGGAACTGTTATTAAGAATATGTTTTTGTTGCAGTAAAATTGTATGTTGTGTTTTAATATTTTTATTTTTTCAAAGTTGTTGTCTTAATATTAAGTTTAACATAATATATTAGTATCATTTGACTGGACTCCCGTTAAAAATATGAGTTAAATAGTTTTGTCACTAACAATTTTACCCAGTTCTCTTAAATATGCAATTTAAAAACGTAAATGAAATATAATTTTGCATTGTTGGTTGTAGTTTATTTTTTTGACGGATTGTGATTTCCAAGGTGGATAATTAACTCGTATACAAAATTGATGATGAGACAATATTTATTTCTGGAATAAAAGTAACTTAAACTATTAAAAACTAATTTGCAAATAATCCACTTAACAACCGTTACTTAATAACTTTATTAAATTGTATTTAATAAAAATATACGTGTTTTACTTTAAATTATAGTCGCTTTGATGAATTAAAACAAGTAGACTCGATAATTTACCTATTTTATCTGTCGTTATTTATTAATTATTTACAATCATTTTATGAATCATGCTTCTACTTTTCAAGTTTTTACGACACTATAGGCTTGTGTTTATAACCTTGTTGAAAGCTACTGTGGAACCTGTAATTATCTTTACAGTTGTATTTACATTCAGATATATGTAAACGGAAGAATATTTAGAAAGTGTGAATTGGCTATCTCTTTACATCCAGTGATTTCGTCAGTTACAAATATAACAATGTTACCTGTCGCAGTAACAAAAGCCTTACTAGAGCTATAACCATTCCTTGTGCCGAGGTAGCTCCGATGCAAGAGTGCTTAAATTATTCCCATTCAAGTGTAAAAGCTTGGTACTCGGGAAGTAAGCTTAATGTCTTACAACAGTATTTACATGTTTAATTTAGTAGACTTTGCTTAGAGCATTGAAATGGTGGAATGTGGTGTAATACGTGTTAACCTAATTCGTTTAAAATGACTGAACAAGTACATACGAAATTAATGAAATAACTAAGCAGTGAAATAGCATCATTAGTAGTAATAACAAATGAAGTAAATAAATAACTTTTCAAGTAACACAATTAGAATAGCTTGTTTCCATCTTTTTCAGGGTTTAAAACATAAAATCTACACTCGAAATTCTTTCCAGAAAATATTGGGCGTTCAATTTGTCTGAAATACTCATATGTGTAACTAGACAGAGTTGACGATTATTTAATGTTTTTCAGACAAACATGTTAAAGAAAAATCGCAGTAAAAAATATAAATCGAACGGATTTATTTGACTTTTTTATTAATTGCTACATATGTATAGTACATATATGTATACATAAAACATATAAGGTTATTTTATTATTATTTATTCTGACATTTGGAATAATTTTTGTGTTAAAAATCAATACACATAGTTTCGGGAATATAAATCAACTTCCGTTAACTCAAGTGACTAACAATTAAGGGAACATAAATCTAGAGATCTAGGCCTATGCAAAGAAAATAAGTAAAGCTAAAACATACCACTAACCTGAGAAGACAGCTTTAAAAGGAGGAGTTCACACCTACCGAGAAGCTGATACTAAAAAAAAATCATCTTGTGTCTGTAACAGGCGATCATTTTTTTTCCAATAATAAATCAAATAATTTCCATTTGCAAATTCATAACGTAACCATCTACATAGTACATCTCAGAGCTGAAAAAGTAAAAAAACACAACAATACAAACACAGAAAAGCACAAAAACACACCTGAAGGCAAACCACGTGCTTACAGACCGGACAAACAACTGGCCGGGTGTCGAAGGAGTGTTATTGTTTTTAAATACGCCTAAATCTCTAGTTTATATTCACTTAGTCGTTATTCCCGAAACATTGCTGTTGTTGGTTTAACACAAAAAAGACGGCAAATGCCCGAATAACTAATAATAAAATTGAACATCCGTCATTATTAAATGATAACTTCAAACAGAGAATATAAGGTTATGTTTGTTTTTAAAGTTATATAAAGAATGCCTAGATCTAAATCAAAATTATTTGAATATTCTTGTATCTCAATAACAGTTCCATAATAACAATTAATTGGTGTAATACGTCGTCTGTGAGTTCTACGTACTTGGAACATCCTTTGAAGTCTTTAATAATAAAGTTACAAGTGTCTGACAGCACTTTGTACATCAAAGTAGGACTAAACTTATTGTGAAGTCCTGGGATGGTAACTATCCATTACGGATATAATACGATACGGATATCGATTTTGTGATGAGATGGTATTATGGACTTTTTATTTCAGATATATTAAATATAGACTATATTTGTATCAGGTCAAGATCAAAATAAATAAATATTAAAAAATATTTATAATTTATTTTAAATATTAAAAGAAAATGTATAATCATGTGCTTCTGAGATATTACACAGAATATCAAATTTTAAAATTAGTCACGTAGGATTACCTCTACTTAGACAAAATATAAAATTTAATCATGAACTATTTAGTAGTAAAGTAGCTTTTTGGAACAAACTTGATGTGCACAAATGGAGTACTGCATAGTTAGGGTTATAACAAAAACTAAAACAAAACATAAACAAAACCATTACTGTTTTAAAAGATCTTAAAATATTACATCCACTAAAAGTCATCCAATCTCATTAAAACAAAAACTGTTGGAAAGTTAATGTTTTGAACTTTAATTTTTGTATTTACAATTTCTTTCTAAAACCTTTCTAAAACGTATATTTACATATGTAATCGTCGTTTTAAAATTGTAGTTTACTAAAAAGATAATGCCGCGCGAGAAAACAAAGAAATTGCTCAACTTTGTCACTTCTCTAAGGCAATATCGCTCGATAGAATTGTTTGGAAAATAATCCAGCCTTCCAATCAGTCGTCACTTTTAGGCCTATAGTTCCGAAAATAGAAAGTTTTCTGTAAACTCTTGCAATTGGACAGTTTTCAACCAATGAAAAAGCATATTTTGCAATCGAAATATCTATTAAAATTTGATATATTATTTGTATATATATTTTTATATCGATTTGAAGACAGAACTTCAATCTTTCGTTTCGTGTAAAGTAAACTACATTTACTGTTACGATTTTATTCGTACAGTCCTGGAAAATAGAGACATTGTTGAATTCAATACACACAGTTCCCATGTTTTCGCAATGCGTTGTCCATAGAACGACAGGATATGTTTAGGATGCGCCCGTGAAATGTTTTATCAGTTTTATCTAATTTTGTGATACAAATAAGCAATTTGAAATGAATTTATAAAATAATAGTTTTCAAGTATATAGTTCAATTCTATGATTTACTCGCTACACTTTGCTATAGTTATATTTTATTTTTGGGCAAATCATATATTCCTAAATTACTATTCAAACTAGGCCTAGTTTTGTTAGCAGTCTTGTAGTAGGAACATAAAAACTGGTGTTTAAAAAAAAAAAAATTAAAAGTAATAAATATATATATTTATGCTTTTCTATTTAGAACTAAATTATAAAACTTTTGTACGTTTTCAAAAAAATGACAAAAAATGTTTATGTAGGCCTAAAGTTGAACTCTTTCCTTTCGTTCCTAAATGAACATGATTTGTTTCTTGAGCTAATAACTTTTACAACGTTACATCAATCAATTAATTATTAATTCTTTGAACCCTTTTCTATAAAAAAGCCATGTAAAACACTTTTGGATTGGTATAAAATTATATTTTTGGCGAATTTTTGAAAAAAATGCTTGCAAAACGCCAAAAAAAACGGCTAAATCTCAAAACGTTTTAACACTGCCACTTCAATATGAGGATCAGTAACTTGGTTTGCATGTTTTATTTTAGCTATCAAGATCATTAACGCCAGAAAGTTTGAGCAAACAAATTTAAAATATATTATTACTCTTAACTTTGTCAGTTTTAATATTCTTGTGACTGAACTTTCAGTGTAAAGGATCGCGGAATTTAAGAGTAAGGATATATGTGAAGGCAAATGTTTGACTAATTAATACGGTTCATAGATGGAGTATACAAAAATTTTTCTGTTTAAATATTAATCTACTCACATGACATTCAAAAATTAATTTCAACCTGTTATTTTGTGGAAAAAAATTTCTTAAATGTGTTTATTTTTGTCGCTAAGACATATCCCCCTAATTCTTCTTCAAAATTAATTTTTCAAGCATCATTTTAAAGCCTATGTTCCCCGCTATTGACAAAAAATATACAAACAGCTTAAAATTCATGTTTTCGTTACAAAAATTGATTTAAAAAACTTTTGTATTATACTTCATACGGTTCCTAATGAAAGGTGCCATCTATTAACAATCTGTTTAACTAACATGATAGCTGTTTAGTTTGATTGTTTACATTCCATGTGCAAGTGTTATAAACTGTTATTTATAAACCAATGTAAATAAATAAACGTAATTAACTGAACTAAATCAACGTATTAAATTAGGTAAATACTCATATAGGTTGTGAAATATTGGCACGGGTCAGTTAGTAAATTTTTGATTTCAATAATTAGTATATTATGTCTTTCCTTGCAGCCTAATAACTACAGGAGTTCCATATCATATACGAATATAAAATATCAAATTAAATTAACACTAAAATTTGACTAAAAAAGTTTTCACTTTCAGTAAGTCCTGTTCTAAGTGTACGTCTGTGTAAGTTTAACCTAGTAACAGACATTTAGTAGTAAGCATTTTATAAATATTCTTGTGAGTATTAGGCCTACATTGAAATACATTTTATTACATTAATAAATAATTGGTAATGACGTTTACAAACTGCAGTACAAGCTTAGAAGCAATATTGTTTGTACTTAATTATTACAAAGGTTTTGCAGTAACACTTCATTTCTATTTGAGCTCCCAACAAGGGCTTACTTTGAAGATATATTGCTTCAATATCTAAACTTAATGGGATATCAAAGGGCCGGATCGTCTGATAGCACCTTTCATGAGCTTTATATGTAGTATAGTTAACCTAAACTTATTGCATGCTACTCACTAGATGGTTTTAGAAATACTATTCATCTTTTAAAAACTTGTTTGTACATAATTTGTGGTAGATTTGTTCCAGAGATGGAATTAAATGGTAGATAAATTTAACACATGAGGGTATATACTTAATCCATAAAAATGTGAAGTCTGAAGAAATCCTTCATATGAATGTCAATAATAACATTAAATAAAATAAACAATCTACTCAAAGAGAGCAAACAATATATATTTGGCTTTTTATCATCCTTCATATTTAGAAAACTTTGCATAATTGAATGTTTGCATACCTCTACAGTATTAGCAATTATAAATAAAGTTGGTATTTGCTTTAAAGGTAAATGAAATAATGAATTTATTTATTTCTGACTAAACTGAAGCTTTTCAAAGTAATTAAGATGTTTTGTACGAGTAAATGCCTATATAGTTAACTGACTGATTTTGTTATACAAATAGTTTATCGTGGTCTTGTTTATTTTTATAAAATAAATAAAAAATAAAATACAATATACAGTGTGATTCACGAAGATATGCAGGAACTTCGGGAGCTCATTCTACATGTAAAAGTAAAGAAAAAAGTTGTATAAACATAGGTTCGGAAACGCTTCGTTTTCCAGATAGGCCTATCCACAATTTTTTTTTTAAATTATTCATATCTAGAGAAATGTTTGGCTGATTGAGTTCAAACTTGGCATGAAGTTTAACCTAACGATGATTATCTCAAGAAAAATAAGCGATTGTATCCAATCAAACGTTTCAAAATGGAGGCTGTTTGAAATTTTCATACCTAAATTATTAAAAACCCGTTAATTTTAACGAAAAATGTCAAGACACGAAGAAAATATAAATTTTCTATTTTATTATGGAAGTGTAATTTCCCTTAAATAAATAATAGACAATATTTTATTTCATTTAATAACCATCACACAGTCGTTTTATTCTACTAGCTAAAAATAAAACACGAAGCCCTTTTGATTACCTACCGGATGGTATAATTGTCAAAACAATCGGATGAATAATAGCTAGATTAAAGATAAGAACAGCATAAGTACATACAATATTGTTGGGTTTAATGTGTTGGTATAGGATGCCGGTTTGAATAAACCAATTATTACACATAATTTAACTATTTATTCGTGTTTTATTTTTAGCTAGTAGAATAAAACGACTTAATGATGGTTATTAAATTAAATGAAATATTATCTATTTTTTAAGGGAAATTACACTCCGTAATATAATAGAAAATTTATCATCATTATAATAATCAAAATAAACAATATCATTTTTCATTATCTGTATTATTTTAAACATGAATGAGAGATCTCTATGCTACTTTTTTAATTTTACATTTAATAATTTGCATTAATGAAATAAGCCTGAGGATAGAGAAATTGATTTCAAACGTATTTGATTAAATTCGCACAGGGGGAGGTTGTTTGAAATACACTGACGGTATTTATGAAATCAAATGTGTGGATGTAATTAATTAAAGTCAAAGTTAGAAGGAAAATTAATTACACACCCGATCAAAAGTGACATAAAATGTGAGTGGGAACATCGAACAATGCAGAGAGACTAATTATTATGAGTTTTCGTAATAAATAAATTAGATAATATTATCTAAGAAATGATGAGAAGATATACTAAGTAAACCTTATTTTGTTATTAATATCTTTACTGTATGTCAGTTAGACTAATAAAGACGTCAGGTCATTGTAGTACACGTTACCTGAATGCTGCCGGTTCAATCCTACGCTAGAGGTTTCAACTAACAAAAATTTAGATCAAACCAGCTAAACCGCCTAGATCAATTTAGATCAAAACACTACTTCATACCTCGTAAGTAAATCCAGAAATATGAAATAAAATTGCACATTAAAATACAATTAATTGAGTGTTGTGAGTCACATGGTCCGTATTATTAAAGAATTTGTACAAATTCACCTAAATAAATTTGAGGTGAAGTATAAACACTACTATTAAAAAATAATACTCAAAAGACGTAAGAAAAAAAAAAGAAGAGTGTTTAAAAACAAATGGTCGACAAATATCTCTCTTCTTACTAAATATCAAAACGGCAATAGCTGAGTTAGGAAAGCTATGACGTCATTGGGTATGGTTTGAGTACAAATTGATTCAGTATATCTCCTTTTACACTTAATTGATTTAAAATCTGTGCACCGAGTAATGAGATCTCATTTTTTTAATATTAATTTGGGAGTAAATGCACTTTATAAGCATTCCAATCCTTCTAAAATAAGAACTAAGTACTGTATTTCATTTAAGTATGATGAATATTTTAAAAATATATTTCTTAATATATTTTTATTGTTATTTTTTAAATTTAATGTCTTATATTTTGAGTGCTATTTTGATTGATGATGGTGAAAACCTATTTTATTATGTTATGATGTATATTTGAAACATTCGTATTTAAAACATATTTAATTTAAACTTAACATTTGTAAACTTTAGACCAAAAATGTACATCTAAATAATTGTTAATTATCTGTAATTGTTCAACTTATTTGTTGGAACGAAGTGCCTTAAATCGGGTTGCGTAAGAAGTTAACAAATAGAAAATCTAATGCGTAAAGATTACATAAAATACGAGTAACGAAAAAAGCGTTACCAAATTGGTTGCTATGTCAACGAATGTAAATACATTCAAGAAACGTGTGTTTTGATTCATCAATTTAAATTAATAGACGATTGGTTCCATCCGACGTAGTTCAAATATTATCGTCAAGCGCTGAAATTTTAGATTAGGCCTAGAAAGAAATTTTAAGTCTATGCCTAACTTAAAATTATTGTATGTATGTTGCCGTTAAGACAGGTAAAATAAATAATTAAACATACACACAATAATTTTAGGTTAGGCCTAGACGGATGAACCGACATTTTATGTTTATTGAATGTATTTACAATGAATGGACATTTTACTGTGTTTACCATCTTAGCTTTGATGTTATAATTAATTCGGCAATTGAAAGATTAAAATTATGTGTGTATGTTGCCGTTAAGGCTGGTAAAAGAATTGAAGAAAAGGCGTGATGAACTTCGTTCCTGACGGGGGTCCCACGACCGCACACACTTTTTTTACCTTTAAAATTTATATATTTTTCAGTGCCAGTCTTATGTATTCGGGAGTGTAGATTACTGTTCTAAAAACTTTACGGAATGACAAAAAATTGTTCGCATTTTGTGTTTTAGGTTTCAGTTGTACCTGTTCACATAATTTGTTGTTAAGTGGCGTTCACCAAATTGCAAATTATCCTAGGTACATATTTGAGCTAAGCCTCGTCAACCTTTACCGATAAAATATTATCGCATCGTCTATTAATTGTCCACACAATTACCGAATCTCTACCAGACATTTACTCGAAAGTTTTGGTCGGTCCTCATCTCTTCCCTTTTAGTTGATGAAATGAATACATAATTGTATTAAAATAGGAAATGGGATACATTAAAGTAGGAGAGTAACTAATAATAAATATTATTATTATTAGCTAGAGAGAAAACTATAAATAAATTTGCACCAAACATGTCAATTAGGCCTGCATAGATGCACGAAAAAAGCTTTTGAAATATTTTGAAAAACAACCTCCTTTTTGGCCAAAACCCCCAAAAAAATTGTTATTATTATTATTATTCAAGCGCCTCTTTCCAGGAACTGACATATGCACATTCTATTCCGAAAACTTCCGAAAGAGACCCGTGTCACTTCAATATCAGTTTTTCTAAACAAGTGTATCAGGTAATGAGTAATAACAAACATGCATAAACTATTTGTAGCCTACCATTGCTCACCGCTTTCACAGAAATCCAATCTTCCCTACAATCTCACCTAGAAATTGAAAATCTTACCTGTCTTTCCTTCAAACTGAGTGGCAGTATTTTCCCACAATACATCTTTCATCTGCTGGTCGTGGTAACCGGGGTTAGTTTGGTTTCGCAAGGCCGTTGATTGTTGCACTAATAAAATAAGCTTTTCATCATCCCTCACGACAACAAAACAAACAAAAGGTGACACACTTGAATCTCAGCGCACATGTTTACTGATTACGTCTACTGAGCGGAACTTTGTCGAGTCGACGAAGTGATGAAAAGAAAACTCAATAGAGTTTTAAGACCGAAACAACTGATAGTTTCCTTTAAGTACAAAAGTGTTTTTCGTAAAACCTGAAGTGTAGAAATATCATAAGTTGGTGATGAAATATCAGTGTGAAGAGGGCAGAACCCGATTTGGAGTAGGTTGTGGAGTGCAAGGAGAAGCAGCAAAATGTTGATGTATTAGGTTTTCCACACACGTTTTTAGAGCATTAGAAAGTTTCAAAAATGTCAAAGTGAGTTCCAGACGAAATATAAATCACAATGATATGACATTTGTCATAACTCGTGTGATATTAAATAAAGTTGTTAATTTACATTCAGTTAAGTAATGTTATAAAACTGTGAATAAATAACAAAAAACGAACTGCTCAAACGATAGAATATGTAAGTGTATTAAAGGTATGATGATTAAGATTTGACCTCTTATTTTAAAATGTAACTTATATATTTAAAAAAATCTAAATTTTTTTAACATTTTAATGGAAATAACTCAAAACACTCGCCGAATCCGGCCTATTATTATTACTAATATTATAAAGAGGTAAAATTTGTGTTTGTTTGTATGTAGGGGGTAATCTATGGAAACTGAACCGATTGAAAAAACAGTTTTACTAATAAAAAGCTACACTATCACTGAGTAACATAGGCTAGAATTCTTTTTGATAAAAGCCTTTTTTATTTCAATATTTGTAAATTTAGTCGGAAGAAAATCTTAGGTTAGGTATAGACTGATGAATCATCACATGTATTTACATTTATTACCATAGCAAAAAATTGAATAAAATAACAGATAAAACAGCTGATTAACTTTGAAGCAATTTTGAAATTTCGAACTTTTAGGTTAGGTTTTTATTAAAGTGTTTAGACCTGAGCCTTGCTGGTTCTTTTAACCCTTATTATAACTGCTGTTATAAAATATACGAAACAATTAGATTTAAACATTTAACATTATTTACCGTCTTAGATTTGGGATTATTATTAATAATATTATAAAGAGATTAAATGTTTTTGATTATTTGTTTGTGTATTAAGGGAGTAATCTCTGGACCAATTGAAAAAATAGTTTTGGACTAATAAAAAGCTATACTATCCTTGAGTAACGTAGGCTAGAATAAACTTTGATTTATGGATTAAAAAAACCCTAAAACAAAAAATATTAATTTTTATACTTTCCTTAAAGCCAGAGAGCTGAAATTTTGTACATTTATTTCTTACAAGATACATAGAAAAAGTTAACAAGATTTGCATTTTTTCTCGTGCTTCTAATTAACTGGTAAAAACATGATAAAAACCCCTAAAACAATAAAAATGAATTGTTATATTTTCCTTAAAGCTAGAGAGCTGAAATTTTGTACATTTATTTCTTACAAGATACATAGAAAAAGTTAACGAGATTTGAATTTTTTCGCGTGCTTCTAATTGGTAAAAACTTGATAACAACCCCTAAAACAATAAAAATGAATTGTTATATTTTCATTAAAGTTAGTGAGCTAAAAGTTTGTACATTTATTTCTTACAACGTACATAAAAAAAGTATCATAGATTGACATTTTGTCACGTGCGGCTAAGGGATGAAAACGTAATAAAAATTTTGATTGTTATACTTTCCTTAAAACTAGAGAATAAACCCTTAATAAATTAAAGAATTTTAAAATAAGAAACCACTCTGTCACATCCTAATTAAAATAAATAAGACATATTATAATTGAATAGTAGGGCCTATTCATATAAAATAACTGTTTGAATTTGCTTCGACGCGAGTCCCTTGGAGGTTGGCGAGCGAAACAAGCAGCTGGCTGAGCCCTCTAGTTGTTGTATAACATGGAACGAATACGGTGACAGTTGAAAGGGGTATGAACTGTATGCAATTCTGAGTTTGCAGCTTTGACCAATATCATTGTAATTAAAATCAGTCCTTTTTCAATTAAACCCTTGTTTAGTCAGACACTTATTTAAGGAAAAGAATGTTTTGAGTGAAAACGTTTTTAATTAAATCTAACGGTATTCGTTTAACAGATTTGGCTTAGAAATAAATTAAACTTTTTATATGCAGTCTTGTAAACCTTGATCATTGTTGACGGTGTAATATATCATATCAGCCAATGTTCTATTTAAATATCAAAACTGAATATGAGGCGCTGAGCGCCAAAGTGACCTAAGCGACAAATAATTCAGTTTTTTTTTTAGATTTTTGTTGTAATATATTCTTTGAAGCAAGGAGCACAAACCAAACTAACCTAAGCGACAAGAAAAATAGCAGGGTATTTTTTAAAGGTATAAGTTTAGTTTGGCATCACTGTCCTGCAACAATTTTCTAATGCCATACTGACTTAACCTCCAATTCCTGTGTTTCCAAGCCCATAAGGTTAGCGGTTAGAGGTACAGCTCTCTAAACTACGGTGATTTAAGTGTTTTTTCTAGTTAAAATGTTTAAATCCAGAACTTAACAAATACTCAAGATGTCACAGAAAGTGAAAAATAATTCCATTAATACAGGTAAGCCCTAGAAAATGGTTTTTAATGGAATTAAAAGTAGTTTACGTTTCATAGGTTGTGCATACAATGAGGTAATTAAACTGAAGGTATAATAGTTAATTGAAAGGAAAAAGTGACAAATTGGATTTAATAGTAAATAAGAAGATATAGTTTTTCTGAAACTATAGTAGAAGTTTTAAATAATCTCAGACAAAACAAGTAAACCGGAAGTTAATAAAGGCAAGCGAAACGTTGAGTACGGTTTAACTTTTGGCTTAAAAAATGTATTTATCTGTATATACGCAGTAAAAAGCAATGCAACATTTTAAAATCATGCTACTTTGCATAAAATTTAGCTTTTTGGTCACACTGCCAATAGTTTAAAAGTTTTAAAAGCTCTTTTTATAATTTTTGGTACTTGAGCTACTTTGGCATTTCTTCTAATGACATCGCTAGGTGCTTAGTTGTGTTTTGGCGGTTAGACTACTATGGAACTGGTGCTTAGGCTACTTTGGCATTAATAAACTTTGCCAATTTGTAGCCTAATCCAATAATGTTTTCTTTTCAGGTGATCACTCCTATTGTAACGAAGAAAAAGGAAATAAAGAAGAAGTCCTATCCGATGACATGAATAAGCAACTAGAAGAGTTATTACCCAGTGAAAACACATTAAATAGTGATGAAGGAGAAGTTGAAGACGCTGCAAAAAATGATATAATTTCCTCGGAAAACCCTGAAATACATCATACAAGTGAAGGCCGTGTCGAAGTAGTGGCTATAAGACAAATGAATGAACTCATTCTAAATTACTATTCAGCTGAATTACTTCAAGATGAAGACGGATAATGTTTTATTCATTTAGGAGTTTTCAACGATACCCACTTGGTAAATAATGTTAATGAAACTTCAGTTGAAGAGGGTTCTAATGTAGATATGTTTGAAGCTGCTCTAAATGAAGAGGTTGAAACAAGAGAAACACATCGATTTGAAGTCGAAGCAATGGAAGAAACCAATGAAATTCTTCAGGAAATATAGGAAACCAATTAACTGAAGAATCAGTTCCTGATAACAATAGAGAATCTGTGATGGACGAGGCAGTAGAAGAAAATATAGACGCAGATAATGAAGATCAAACACCTAATCGCCCAAGAAAAAGACAAAGACATGAAATGAATTGGAAGAAGAACTTAAGAAAACGACTAAGAAACAGCGGTAAAGAATATAAATCTGTGAAAGGAGAGACGATAAAAAGAGTTGACCTTAAAAAAAAGAAAAGCTAAGAGTACCATCAACACTGCTGAACTCACACTGTTGTATCTACGTAGGCGTAAAATCAAAACAACGAAAATAAGAGACATTGAAGAACTCTTGGCCTTCATTCCTCCAGTATCACAGGAGTTCTACAAAACTCTTCAAACTAATGATGATTTTACGGATGTGATTTTCACCTCAAGTAGTGAAGCTAAAGACTAAGGTCTTTTAAAAAAAAATAATTTAAAGAATTGTGTTTTATAATAAAAGTAATATTTTCCACCTTGTATGTATGCATTTTATTATTCCAATGAACCTGTACTAATCAATTGCATCTCATGCTTAACTATGGTATTCTCTGATCCAACATCACCTAACCAACCGAAATCTGGCTTCATTATAATACCAAACTAGCCTAAGCAAAAGTTTTACTATTTTCTTTATTTCATCGTTGTTGTAGTGTGCTTAATGTTGTGGAGCTCTTTAAATCTGTTTATTATAGTATTTGGTGGCCATAAAAATAGTTTAGTATGCAGTTTATATTATTAATTCTTAAAATTAATTGGGTTAGTTATGAAAGCCATAATGACCTAAGCACCGATATTTAGTACCGTAACTGCCATCACACAAGAAAACTATAAAAGCCAAAGTATGCTATGCTCCATTTATTTACTTATTAGTATTATTTTCTTATGATTATAATATTTATAAATAAACTATCTGTTAATATAATCCATAAAAAGTTCTTTTGGGTTCAATTCAAGCTTCAGAAAAGATCAAAAGTTGATGTTGCAGCGAGGTCAAATCTTCAGGTGCCATTTTCTCAGTTTCAAGTTTTTGTCGCTTATGTCACTTTGGCGCTCAGCGCCTCATATATAAAGTCATTATTTAACGTGACAGATGATCATGGCATTAACACCGTTAGAAGGCGATGCATTAACTACCGTTTTATTTGGTATTGAGAGCAGCAGTTAGGAACATGCATTTAGAATATGAGATGTAATTTAAAAAATGCATAACTTAAATAAAAAAAATGAGCCTCTGTGTTGAATGTTATGTTTGGAGTCAGAGTATATTTTAATAATAATTGCTTCAAGAGCTTGAATCCAGTGCATACAAATGGGTTTTATTGTTGAAGAGTATAAAGAAAAATATATAAAAGTGGTAGTGCATTCAGTGGTTACTAATGACTTAAAATGAACTGAAAATATGCATATTTTTTTAGATTTACATTTCTGTAGAGACAAATAGTATTATAAATGAAATTACTGTTAGAAACATGGTATTTTATGGTTGTTGTTGACGGTATATTACCGCTTATTATTGTTGATCAAAAATAATACATAAGCACAGTAAAAAAGTAAATGTATGCGGTCGTGGGACTCCCGTCAGGAACGAAGTTTCGTATAACATATAAAAATATTCATTATTACTTTCTTCATTATAACATTATTAACTTCTAAATCATTTTATCTATCATTATAAAATAAATGGCAATTAAAAGATAATATTTGGATCTTTATTTAGATATATAATAATATATATATAAACACAACATTTTAACACAGCTTTATAACCGTTACAATTGTACACATTTACCGAGTTAAAAATCCCCGTCAGCACAGTTGGGTAGGCCTAGTTAAGTCTGTTTTAAATAGTTTTTTTTTTATTAATATGTATTTCTGATGTGTATCTAATTAATCAGCCTGAGATGTTTCATGGGGGCTTACTAGTTTTAAATATTGTGTATTTGTTCATTTGTTTAGATCCCATTTTTGCGTTCCAAACGAAGTAAAATGCATTTTTATAAATAGTATATCATACATTTCAAGGTCTTGGTGTCCAAAATATCAAACATCAACCTATGGCACACCAACGCACTATATTATGTTTGAAATGGGCGAGCTCGATTTTCTTTTTCTTTTATTTTAACAAACGCGGCTCTAAATAAATTTAAAACTCTTTTAATAGCATAATGAAGTCTAACTGTGGGGATTTTGAATGAAAAATCCATTCAGAATGTTGTTAATAATGATATTGAAGGACTGTGACACTCATTTTACTCAATACGACGATCTTTCTTTTCTTTGCGACCAAGATTTTCTTCTCCCGAGAATATTTTCTTCTAACCTTAGTGCGCATGCGCCGCGGCATATCACGAAATATTTTTAAACTAAGAACAAATATTTTAAAATATTTTGCCTTTAAGGATTGAAACAACCCCAATTACTTTACTAGTGAAGTGTTCTAATGACATTTTAAATATAATAAAGTTTGATTAAATAAGTAAATGTGATGTTTTGTTGTGATATGAAGTGATTGTTTCTGTGTAAATTTAGCTATAATTTGGAGGTTTCCTTTTAGTCAGATGTTTTATCTACTTATCATTCATAGCAGTTTGTTATTGTTACGTAGGATCTAATTATACATATTTTTTATTATTAATGAATTTAATACATGAACCGATTACTATTGACTTATTTTTTATATTTGTATTTAGAATGTTTTATATTTTTCCTTTCAACTAAGATATTTTTCTTTGTTTAATTTAAGTACATTTTTATTATTTTTCCTTAAGTACAGAAGTTAAAAAATATTTAACAAAACTTCTTTTTATGCTATTGTTAATTTTTGTACACTTTTCTCATACAGACAGTCTTTAACCTTTTGCGCTCCATAGGTGAACTCAGTCCGACATCGCTAATTTGCCGTTGCGCTCCACTGTCGGACTCATTCCGACACATGTTTTAATATGATTTCTATGTTCTAAAAACGTGTAGAATCTGTGGTTTTCGATCTAATGAGACTTCAATGTTGTTAAAACAGTTTAGAAGCCAGCGACAGATTACATATTGGCTCTGGAATATATTTTATATCTCTCTGAAGGTGAGCAGCTGTTTGACAGTCATGATCGAGAAATGCAACTAGCATCCACACTGTTGTCTTGCGTCTTGTAACTTTTGTTTTCGTTTTTTCAAGTGGTGTTTTTTTATTGTACGTTATTATTTTGCAGTTTTGTAAAGCACTTTTGTGTAAATTTTGTTTCTGTAAATAATGTGGTAATGTTTTTTTTGTTTTATTTTGTTTTGAGAAATGGCAACTTTGTAAACTAAATGTTAACATGATTATGTACCATTTTTCACAAAAATGTTATTGTTAAAATACATTTTTGAATAAGTATAAATATAATTGACATATTTACTGTAAAAAGTATTTTCTAAGCTCTAATCACTTTTATTACTACTTTTAAGTTGTTAAAGAAAACCTATTTTTTTTACTTGTTGGACTAATATATTCAAAATAGGCCTTCTCAATAAAATAATATAGTTAAACCTCAAGACTATTTTTTTAATTATTTATAATCAGCACATTTAGTGTAAACAGTATTTTCAAAGCTTTAAACTTTATTATTCTTATTTTTAGTTTCATTACAAAACAAAATAATTAAGTGATTTTATCTGACCGATTATTTTAAAATAGGCCTACTCAATGAAAAATTTTAATTTTAATTTCTCAATTTTTTTTGTTTGTTATTCTCTGGTTTATTCCGAATAAAATGATAAGTTATGTTTACTGTTTATAGTAATTTTTTGGCGAATTTACAAAAAAATAGTCCTTCAAACAGTCATAATTTTAATTGGATGTGGTGGAGGAGCAAATTGTCAAATAAAATAGAGTGCAAAAGGTTAAAAATGTGATAAAATCTTCCCATCTAAAGAAAAACAACACATTTCATGATACCAAGTGTTATATCATCTGGTACCTAAGAATAACACATTTTTTCCGAGATAAACCTGTCATTTCCATTTATGTAAATTAAAAATTGAAGTATAAAGGGTAAATGTGATGAATTAATGTTAGTTTTTTTACATATGCCTACGATTTATTCTCTAAATAGTTGCTTATCTGAAAATTACAGTTTTCACTAAATGTATATACATTGGATTATACTGGTTATCTAAAGTACAATCAATGCTTTCAGTTTCAGGCTTTAATATTTTTATAAAATAGTGTAAGTTAAAACTTACTTGTTCATACACTTTTCTATTAAAAACACATTCTAGTGGGCAAGCATGTAAAACAACCGTATAAATGATTATATAGTATTTAACAGTTAAGCTGTAATTTCAATTTATTTTTGCAACAGTTTAAAACACGTTTTGTTGCTTTTTGTAGGTGTATGCGTATTTTGTATAAAACTCCAACAAGCTATCATTGCCAGAAACCAACTGTGTTCCAACTAACGCCTGTAGTCTTCACCTGGTTACGAATTGGATATGGTACCTTAATCTTTGGAATCAGGAAAGCTATCCTCCAACTCCAACCAAAGTCCCATCTCGATTTGACTACTAGTCAACTATTTCGTGATAAAAGGAAAACAAATAAATTAGATCACTGTTATCATTTATAAACTTAAAAATTAGTTGTAGATCTAAACTACAAATACTCTAACCTTAAAGGATATCTAATTTATGTTATTAAATCCATAAACACACGAATAACGTAAACGGAAAGTTCTTAATTATTCAAAATAGTGTTCTAAATTAATTAAATGCAACCTCAAATATAAAAAATCTCTGAACAAGAGTGTAGGATAATATTGAAAATTGTTTTAATGGACAAATTTAATTAGATTTAATAATAGGCCTATTTATAACTCCGCAAAATAAACAAAGTTAAACCTATTTTACATTTACAATGAATTAATGGTAGTTACGTCTAAGAATAAAATTTTATCTAAAACATTTTTACTGTCTGTGATCTGGCAGATTATTATTATTATTCTTTTAGCAATATAAAAAAAAGGTTAATACTTACATTTGCTAAACTCTACCAAATTTGTTATAGTCTTCCAGACTATAATATCATAATATTATTATGTACCTAATAAATAGTATAAATTAGTATAATTAAATTGTATTAATGATGACACATAATTTAAATTAAACAAATAATTAATAAAACTATTCAACAAACTAATTTAGCTGGCATTTTAAATGCATAATATTATTAAATATGTCTTATGTAAACAAATTTATATGAAATAATAACATTATTATTAGTCTTATAACTGATAGAAATGCCAATTACAAAACTCGGTAAACGTATGTTACTTGGAGAGTAAAACCTAAGTTTGCGGAAGTTTGTTCACAATCAGTGCAAAATATTGAACGTACATTTACCCTTCCAGTAAATAAAACTAATTAATTAAAAACAAACTCTTTTAAAAATATACTACATCACAAAAATTCACTACATCTTCAATGGCAATAAATGCAGGCGTTAAAACTTAAAATCTGAGTGCTATCATACGATAGTTCGGGATCTACATTGTCAGTTTTGTTAAAGAAATACAAAGCTTGATCCAGTATATTATATTCTTCTAAAAGCACTTTTAGTGATAAATATAATCAAGTGCATTGTAATTTTGTCGTACTAATTCCAGTTTGAGAGGCAAGGTATAATTAATTTTTCCGAAGAGTGTCAAGACTTGGTGATTACTTTAAGCTTTTATTATTATACATCAGGATTTAATTAATATTTGTATAGATTCTGTTTTCGCCTTTAAACAAAAATTTATAAATTCTGGAAAAACTGAACAACGTGTGTGATACAAAACTAAACCGTGTATTTTAATACACAACATATAATAAAACATGTGTAAATATTGTTTTCTATCAAATGGCGTAGTATGAGTATTAGTTAGTGTATCAGGGAACATATTATTCGTTTATTTTTAGTTTAAGTCAAGCCCTACAAATTTATAATTTTAGTAACTTATAAAAATATTAGAGATATTCCATATTGTAATTTTAATCACCTGAGGCATATTTATTATTTGGAGAGTTTTGTTTATAAAATAACTTATGAATATACAATTTGTAAGATCCTAAATATGCACAAAAAAACTGGAATTATAATAGCTCAGTAATAAAACTGGCTAAAAATGATAGGAACAAAAATTGTAAATATTCTGTTAAACATTTAAACAGTTAAAGAAGCGAACATGAGAATAATATTTTTGAACACAAACTTTGAAAGTAAAAACCATTCCCAGATATGACCTGCATAAGTAAGGTAAAGTAAACTTTAGATGATCAATTCTAAAAACGCTGAAAACTTGCTTCTGTTTGGGTCCATCTATGACACATAACGTCAATAATTAGAATTAAAAAATAGTTTAAAATGTTTAACATTATTTATTATTGAAAAAAATTCAAACGAAATTTAAATTAAGAAAGTTTGGACATTGTCAACATTCATAAAACGTAATGACAAACAGTTTTAATTAAAAACTTTGTTCCAAAACATTAAGCTTTGCCATTGTAAAGCTTTTATAAATAAATATAGAACCATTTTCCGAACGCTTAACAATGTAAAACTTTTATTAAAATGTAGCGGACATCCTTTAAACTCATCATAGGAGATTTGGCATTTAAACCTGTACTTCTTGAATAACTTTAAATTGCAATGTTGTAAATGTGTACGTTCAATATATTACTTAGTGTATGAGTTAATGCTATCTGTTGAGTTGGTAAAATATAGGGTACGACTTACTTTAATAAAACAGAAATACAGGTATGAATTAATCCTAACGCAGAGTAAACTTCACAGAGGCATTCAAACTTCATTAAAGTATAAGAGCGTCGAAGGAAGGAATTCAACGAGTTTTGTTAATTGTAAACTATTTGGTAAAACCTCGTTATAAGGAAACTTATGTAAATTTTGGTGGTTGATGATTTCCAAAGTTTAAACCTAGACAGGTAGGTTTTTATTTGTTATTGTGAATATAACATTGCCAATCATTCTGGGAGTGGTATTAATATTGTTTGCAATATTATATTTAAACTTTAATATTTTGCAAATTCTAGTTCAAAGTCGTTATAATAATTTAAGAGTGACAAATTTTTTTTTTGGAAAATATTTTACTACTGGTGAAGAATTTTAACATTGATATAAGCAACTACATTTAATACTTTGAGTGAAATCAAGGTAAGTGGTTAAAATATGGCTTATGGTAACTACATACAGAGCTTTAGTGCGTGAAATCAATAATAGAATTACAAATAATAGAATTCTGATAGAATCGATAGTGTATCAAATATAGCCAGAATGTAGCTCATTGGTTGTCCTTACAGTTTCATATTTCGTTTATCAATATAATAACTTTCACTCTGTTATATCAATTAACTAAAATCAAAAAGTCGTCCACTTTGTGTCTTATTCTATAAGAATTTGATCAGGATCTGATGTTTGCTTGTCAAGTTCTAATAATTTAAGCATGACAAAGTTTTTTTGAGAAAATATTTTACTGCTGGTGAAGAATTTTAACACTGATAAAAGCAATTACATTTCCTATTTTGGGTGAAATCAAGTTAACTAGTTAAAATATGGCTATGTCACTACATACAATGCTTTAGTGCTTGAAATGTAAAAGTTTGTTTACTCTCTTCTCCTGATAGAATCGATAATGTATCAAGTACAGCCAGAGTGTAGGCACATTGGTTGTCCTTACAGTTTCATACATTTCGTTTATCAATATAGTAACTTTCACTTTGTTATATCAATTCAATAAAATCATCAACACGTGCACCTTGTGTTTTAATTCTATTAGAATTAGATCAGGGTATGATGTGGGTTTGTCAAGTTTTAATGTGTTGATATTTTCCATACACACGATGACATTTTGAGAGTGCATAATATAACTTTCACTTTGATAACAGAGCTTGCGGTAATCAAATCACGAAACACAATAACAACAATTTGTTGATTAATCCAATAAACCTAACTATTTTGTGTGTTACTAGAGGGCTCAGCCCCCTGCTCGCTTTGCTGGTCAACCGCCACGGCGACTAGCGTCGAAGCAAATGCAAACAGTTTATTTTATATAAATAGGCCTTATTATTAAATTCTAATATGTCTTATTTATTTTAATTAGGATGTAACATAGTGGTATCTTATTCCTTAATGTATTAAAGATTTATTCTCTAGCTTTAAGGAAAGTGTAACAATCAACATTTTTACTACATTTTCACCCCTTAGCAGCACGCGACAAAATGTCAATCTATGATACTTTTTTTATGTATGTTGTAAGAAATAAATGTAAAAGTTTTTAGCTCTTTAACTTTAAGAAAAATATAACAATTCATTTTTTAGGTTTTATCACATTTCACCCCTTAGTAGCACGCGACAAGATATAAATTTAGTTTAATTTTTCTATGTACCTTGTAAGAAAGAAATGTACAAAATTTCAGCTCTCTAGCTTTAAGGAAAGTATAACAGTATTTAGCCTATTATTTCAGGGGTTGTTTAAACTCTTTAATTACAAAATTATATAGTTAGCTTTTTATTAGTAAAACTATTTTATCAATCGATTCAGTAGTTCCAGAGATTCCCCCTTCATACAAACAAACAAACAAAGTTTATCTCTTTATAATATTATTAATAATAATCCCAAAGCTAAGATGGTAAAAATAATGTTCAAATCAAGTTATTTCGTATATTTTATAACAGCAGTTATAATAAAGGTTTAAAAGAACCAGCAAGGTTAAGGTATAAACTTTAGTAAAAACCTAACTTAAAAGTTAGAAATTTAAATAATTGCTTCAAAGTTTGAACGGTTAATGGAAATATTGGAGCAAACAGCTGTTGTATCTGTTATTTTATTCAATTGGTTGCTACGGTAATAAATGTAAATGCATGTGATGGTTCATCAGTTAGACCTAACTTAAGATTGTTTTCGGAATAAATTTACAAATATTGAAATAAAAAATGTTTTTATCAAAATGAATTAGCCTACGCTACTCAGGGATGGTGTAGCATTTTATTAGTAAAACTATTTTTTCAATCGGTTCAGTAATTCCAGAGATTACCCCCTACAAACAAACAAACAAACAAATTTTATAATATTAGTCTTGGACCGAAATGCGTAGTAGTGGTTGCTGACAATTGACTTACAAAAAGCTAGAACGAGACTCCAATATTTTTATCCTTCAACTCAACCGTAATTCCTATTTCGCTCGTCACTTCTTTCTTCACATAACTTATTCCATTTAGTGTACTTCAGAAATTCCAATAATTTCTTGTATTCACTTGATGTATCAAAATAGACAAATTATTATCTGTATATTTCTAGTAAGTTAGTATAAATTCATCTATACTAATATTAACATTCTGTATTCATTGGTAGAATAGGCTAGAAAGAATTATTATTTAAGGATTTAAACAACCAATAAAACAATAAATATTAGTTGTTGTACTTTCCTTAAAGCTGGAGTGCTGACATTTTGTAGTCTCACTCTTGAAATCCTAACCTCAAAACTTGACGATCTTAAATAGACAATCTTAAAATAGTTATTTTCCCTTCTCCCGAAGAGGCGCTTCTGA
>JAGFPH010000783.1:174887-187684 GCA_018207615.1 Philaenus spumarius
ATAAAAATCTCCGAGTCTTTAAAGAATGCCCCTCACACGCTGCCCCTTTAAGTTTAGATTGATTACCGGTTAATTACTAATCAACAACAGAAATTGCCTGAAATCATAGATTTATTTATTTCAATTTAAAAGAAACATAATGCAAGATAATTAATTCTTACATGATGAATATAATTGTTAAATTTTGTCTTGTATCAAATATACTTTTAATCAAGTATTACATAAACAAGTACTTTAAATTTCCAGAAAGCAATGCAAAATACTTTAAAATAAAAATCACCTTATTCCCTTAAGAATGTCTAAGACTTACAACAATACCATTATTTGAAGTACACTAATAGGTCTTGCACTGTTTCAATTTTCTGCTACGTTAGAGTAATCTAGAATTTAGAATGTCGTTC
The DNA here is from genome assembly GCA_018207615.1 of Philaenus spumarius. Classification (NCBI taxonomy): domain Eukaryota; kingdom Metazoa; phylum Arthropoda; class Insecta; order Hemiptera; family Aphrophoridae; genus Philaenus; species Philaenus spumarius. The sequence goes on from JAGFPH010000783.1 coordinate 175,289, forward strand.
CAGAAAGATTCTGTTTAGTAAATTCAAACGGCTGAAAATGTAGGTACGAGCAAACTTTATTTGTGTGAATATAGTTACAATACTAGACAGTTAGAACATTGTATTTATTTATTAAAAGTCGTATATATACTTTTATAAAGAGGTAAAATTTGTTGGTTTTTGTGTTTGTTTTTAGGGGGTAATCTTTGGGAACTACTATAAAAATTACTTTACTAATAAAAAGCTACAATAGGCTATCCCTAAGTAACATTATGATAAATTTTTTTTAAATTTAAATACTGGATTTGTAAATTTAGTGGGACAAAATTCTTAGATTAGGCCTATACCTATGAACCAACACTAAAGTGTAGACTTGAGCCTTGCTGGTTCTTTTAACCTTTATTATAACTACTGTTATAAAATAAACGAAATAATTTGATTTGTACATTTAACATTATTTTGCATTGCATGATTTTGATCCGAGTCACAGATAAGACGGACTTAAGGTAAATAATTAGTATTAACATTATTTACCATCTTAGCTTTGGGGTTATTATTAATCCTACACCTTTATTATAAAGAAAACATAATATGATTATGTGTTAGGTTCCAACGAGGATGGCGAGCGGAGCACGCAGTGGTTTACCCTAGTATATAATAACAATATTATTAATTGTTTTTAAAGTTGTTTTATAAAAGTGAACTGTACAGATTATAAAATCATTATTTTAAATGTATCTTGCCAGCAATTTTGTACACACAATTTTGATACGACTTTTTGAGATTATGTAAAAAACTACTATCAAAGTTATATTTTATTCCTATATTATTTAAACCAGAGATTAATTACAAAAAACAGTTAATATGCATAAATAATATGACATTTATGTACTAATGTAGTTCTTCTTTTAAGTACTGTATATTGTTGACTTTTATTTCTCATTTATCGAAGAAGTTATGTTATACCTACTAATGTTATGATAACCTTTAATCAATGGGAAAGAAATAAACTGAACTGTTTTACTTTGTTTCATTGATATTAAATAAACCACTTATTTAAACTACTTGCTGACTCGAGGGAATATGTCGAATATTAGGAGTAGGCCAAATAGGTAAGTACCTGATTTAATACATTGATTAATTCAGTAAATTACGTTTATTTATTTTACGTATGGTTTAATTTGACAACAGTTTTGTAATCGAATATATTCTACATACAAACAGATATATAAGTGTTTAGGTAGTTGTGAGTACTAATAGTGTCCACTATAAAATAATCCTTCCTTATATAAACACGTCATATTTTTGAATGACACTAAATAAATAATAAACATTGTGTATATGATGACAATATAATACCTCTCTAAAGTTTAATTGGGATCTAACAGGCGGTTATTTTGTAGTTAAACTACAAAAATGACTCGAATGTGGCTTGGAGTAATGGATATTCGAATGTAATCTATTGTTTGCTTGGCTTTGAAAAACGCAGTTGAAGCAAGGATATATATATATATATATAAGCGATGTGTTAAAATTAAGACTGAATTACAGTTGTTAATAAACTTTCATTTCAACTTTCTAAAAATGGGGGTGAGCATAGTTATAAATAGTTTATTAGTTTAAGAATAATATTATTTTGAGAACTTCAGCCACGCAAATAAAACAGAAAGTGTGACAACAGTAAATTATTCAAAATTATGATACACTAGGGGAAACCCCTGCGTACTTCGCACGCCATTCCGATGGCACCTTCTATACACATAATCATGTTATGTTTTCTTTATAATAAATGTGTAGGATTAATAATAACCTCAACACTAGATGTTAAATAAAGTTAAATGTTAAAATCAAATTATGTCGTACACTTTAAAACTGCAGTTATAATAAAGGTTAAAAGAACCATCAATGCTCAGGTCTATATACACTTTAATAAAAACCTAACCTAAAAGTTAGAAATATAAATAATTGCTTTAAAGTTTGAAATAAGCTGTTAATGGAAATATTAGAGCAAACAGCTATTTTATCTGTTATTTTATTCAATTGGTTGCTATGGTAATAAATATAAATACATGTGTTGGTTCATCAGTCTAGGCCTAACCTAAGATTTTTGTCCGACTAAATTTACAAAAATTTATATAAAAAATGTTTTTATCAAAATGAATTATAGCCTATGTTACTCAGGAATAGTGTAGCTTTTATTAGTAAAACTATTTTTTCAATCTGTTAAGTAGTTCCAGAGATTACCCGCCTGCATACAAACAAACAAACAAATTTTACCCCTTTATAATATTAGTATGGAATAAAATAGTTAAGAAATATTAAAATTTCAACTAGAAATTGTTTTCAAAAGCAAGAAAAAACATATATATGAATGATATCATTCAACTGTCTAATTACTTATCTTACAGTAACATGAACCTCTTCTAATTCAACACTTGCTGGAAATCGAAATTGAACCACTAGAATGGGGTTGGGAGCTAAGCCAAGGAATGCTAACACCTAAAGCCTAAAGATGTCAAAAGCACCAGCGCCAGACAATTAATGAAGTTTGTGATGCGGTTGTACCATAAGTCCATGTTTGACAATTCATTTGTAGAAGGACAAGGAGTGCTATGTATAAATGCTGGCACCGATTGTCGAGGCATCAGCTGCTGCAATTCTACATTTTGTCAATGTTGATGAGGACTAACTACACCACAATCGAAATAAAAGAAATCATTTTAATATGTAACATTAGTAAATCGTTTTTTACATTGAAATGGATATGATACAAAACAAAATACACACTTTGTTAAATAAATATTACTAAGATAATTATAAACTACTAGAGGGTTCCCCCACCTGCTCGCTTCGCTCGCCAACCCCGCGGTGAACGCAAACAGATTATCACTTGTGGAACAAAGGCGTCAATCATGGGAAGTATAACAATTTATTTTGATTGTAAATAGGCTGTTACCCCCACTTCACCCATTAGACGTAACAATTTATATTGCGTGTTTTATTATTAATTTTATTTCCTATAAAACACTTAAACTTAGTAAGTGCCAAATTTTCAGTTCTCTACTTCAAGGAAAGTATAAAAATGGACGTTTTTTATAGGGGTTGTTACTACATTTTCACCCCTTAGCAGCCCGCGACAAAATGTAAATCTATGATAATTTGTCTATGTATATCGTAAGAAATGAATGTACAAATTTTCAGCTCACTAACTTTAAGGAAAATATAACAATAATTTTTATTGTTTTACGGGTTTTTATCATATTTTCAGCCCTTAGCAGCAAATCCAGTTTATTTTTCTGTAACAATCTGCTAATATTGTAAGAAATAAATGTACACAATTTTAGCTCTCTAGCATTAAGGAAAGTAAAACAATTAATATTTACTGTTTTAAGTGTTGTTTCAACCCTTAAATCAAAATAAATTCTAGCCTATGTTTCTCAGGGATAGTGTAGCTTTTTATTAGCAAAACAATTTTTCAATCGGTTCAGTAGTTCCAGAGATTACCCTCTACATACAAACAAAAAAATTTGACAACTTTATAGTATATTAATAATATCTCCTAAGCTAAGATGGTAAATAATGTTAAATTTTCAAATCAAATTATTTCGTATATTTTATAACAGCAGTTATAATATATGTCAATAGAACCAACAGGCTCTGGTCTACACTTTAATAAAAACCTAACCTAAAATTTAGAATAGAAATACAAAATATTTGCTTCAAAGTTTTAAATCAGGTGTTTTATCTGTTATTTTATTCAATTGGTTGCTATGGTAATGAATGTAAATTCATGAAATAATGGGCTAACAACAGACGAGACACCGGTGTACGGTACACTAGTGTACGGGACACTAAATTAATGTACTATCAATGTATCAATTAAATGTGTGTCAACAGATGAGACACTGAGTAGCGCGCTACCAGATTCTGTGGCTCTACGGTGTCTCTTCCTGCGAGAAGCTTGGACACCGGAAAGTGTCCCGTACACCGGTGTCTCGTCTGTTGTTAGCCTTACGGTTCATCTATTCCTAACCTAAGAATTTTTTTAGACTAAATTTAAAAATATTGAAATAAAAAATGTGTTTATCAACATGAATTATAGCCAAAGTTACTCAGGGATTGTGTAGCTTTTTATTAGTAAAACTATTTTTTCAATCGGTTCAGTAGTTCCAGAGATTACCCCCTATTTAACTTACAAACAAAAAATAAACAAATAGACACATTTTACCTCTTTATAATATTAGTACAGATGTGATTTTTCAAATAATACTTGTAAGGTTTTTTGTAAAAGGTAATTTCTATGAGTTTGTATGTGTAGTCATAATTATAAGAATATGACTACACACACACAAACACAAAATCCTCATTTACATAATAGTATGAATATTTTAGAAAATGTAAATATCTTTTTAACAATAATACAGCTTATGTTCAGAATTACCTCTAGTTATGATTAAGACATAGTTCTCCTTTTAAAATCTAAGATGATGTATTTTCCATAATGTAAACTTTTAATTCATGTAGCTTGGCGTCCATTTTTGAAAATCCGCGATATTAGGCCTGAAGCCCCGCCGGTTGGTAAACTTTTTACAATCTTCTTTTACAAACATTTTTATGCAAAAACGACCAAAAGAAATTCGGATCAGTAGAACTCTACAACAAGCTTCACAGCCAACAATGCTGCAGCTATCAATAACCTAGTTAAAATATACTATTACGTTTATTTGGGATAATTTAGAGTAGGGTGCAGTATAAACTATATCATATCAACGTTAAAGTGTTAGATAATGTTTATGCCTAACCCTGACCTATAACATTATTTCTTAAGCCTAAGTTATGCATTACTTTAATAGGTATTTTATTATTATTTTACTTTATTATAAGCAAGTGAAACAACTGATTAATATTACTAAAGTAATAAGACATTTTGATTTACTATAGTTGGATAAACATTTTGAATAAATAATTAAAAATATATAGGCTAACATAAGAAAGAAACATAAATGATTTAAGCTTGTCGATATAAAGCACTGTTAAACATGTTATTAAATGGAATGTTAGTAATATAACATTACTACCCCATTGTGTTGTTAAATTCCTGTTAAATCGAGTAAATCTTTAAATATACTAAAAAGGATTTGTAATTTGTTTAATGTTTGAAGTTGTAGGTTTTTCACTGAGCACATTGTAACTATTACATAACTTTATGTATTTTAAAAAAGAATTTAAAGCAGTTTTTGAAATAAATTATATCTATTTCAAACAAGAGGTAGAATAAATATACATCTTGGAATATACATCTCTTCTAAAGTTTGTATTTTAATCAACTTAAATTTGTATTCTGTGTTTCAAAAAAATAAATATTATTAAAACAAGTGATTCCATTAAAAACTAAATAGTAGTTAAAAAGGAAAAAGAGTTCTAAAAAGAAATCGTGGTAATTAACATCTTTGGTTTTTAAACCTTAGTTACAACAAGGATGTTGTAACATACCAGGTTGTGAAATACAAAGGTTACGATGTATACATCACCTTTTTAACATACCAGCTAATTCCGCATGATACTTATGCCATTAATTTCATGGACTTGCAGTAGTTGTACGATTATACAATTATCTAGCTGAAATGTTGTACAGATTTTTTACTCTACTATATTTCGCGGTAAAAATGCTCAATTTGTTTTCAGTTTAGAATATTTTTATATCAGTGTACCGGAAGATTTGAAAAACGAATTGAACACTATTTGTGGAAAATGAAATATTTTTTACCAAGTGACGAAATTGATTTAATGTTATCCTAAAACAACGAAAGCAAAGTTTACAAACTGTCTAGAGTTCGAGACAAACTGCTGATCTTCCTCGTTCGGGAGGCCCCCATTCTGTTATTTTAGAAACCAATTTGCTTAAAGAAAAAGTTGTAGCCTAGTGATTTGTACAGTTACTTACAAAGCTAACAGGAAAGGAGAATGCCAATATTACTGTTTTTATACGTTTAATATTATTATAATAAAGGTTTAGAATTAATTATCAAAGCTAAGATAGTAAACACAATTAAAGGTCTATTCATTGTAAATAAATTCAGTAAACATAAAATGTTGGTTCATCAGTCTAGGTCTAACCTAAAATGATTGTGTGTATTGCCGTTAAGGCAGGTAAAATAAATTAAACATACACACAATAATTTTAGGTTAGGCCTAGACTGATGGACCAACATTTTATGTTTATTGAATGCATTTACAATTCATATTAAATTACATTAGAATTTGAAGAAAAGGCGTGATGAACTTCGTTCATGACGAGGGTCCCACGATAGCATACATTTTTTTTTACCATAAACTCTTAAATGTACAACTTTGTGTAAGGCACAACAAACAATAATGAATTCTTCTTTTGTTCTGTTCTTAGCACATATAAGGAATGTACATTAGTTTATAAAAACTGTTTAAGATGTAAGAATATTAAACAGAATGTCTTGCTATGTAATTACTTATAACAAGTAAGAAATTAGCCTCTGTGAAATCCACAAATGAACAACTGATCAGAATAATTACAGTTTTCCGGTTGTTACCGTGATTTCAAATATTATATACACATATCGTAAATATTTACTGAATTATGATAAACATACACAATTAATTTGTTAAAAGGTAATTGTAAAGTTTGCCGTGGTAATACACAATAAAAATAATTAACAACAGATCCTTGTAATATGTTTATAATTCTGTTCATTAATTTTGATTAAAATACCTACTTTTGAGCAAACTTCGATACTGGAATGTTGGACATTGTATAAAGTTTTAAAATATCGTTTAATCTGGTTCATGGAATTTCTAAAATATCTAGAATAAAACGTGAGATATTTATAAATAAATAAATTTAGTTTTGAATATTTATTTCACGTACGATAAAACAATATATACAAGCATAAATATAAAAATTAAAGTATTAAATTGTTTTTTCTCTGTAAAAATATAACGTTAAAGAATGTAATCTTACCTAATACTTATCATGACTTTATGTAATACTTTGGTTGAAATTTTGGCAATGTTAGTGCACCTTAAAAACGAATGTGTTTTAGTTCGACAATATTAGTGTTGTGATTAAGGGGTTTTGACAATTATTTTGTAAGTTTTAAAATAAAGCCATATAAAGAAATATATAAACGTGAATTTAATTACATAAATAAATTAGTCGTACATATTATTAAGTAGAGAAATGTTCGGCCTTTAATTAGTTTTAAAGCTTAAAAAAAAACATACTCGTAAAAAATAATGATTAGGTACAACAAATATATTGTAATGCAACTATATTGTAATTAAAATCGGTCTTTGCTAAGTGTGCAAAGTTTCGAACCAATCAGACGTTTTGAATGGGGTGAAAATCACGTCGTGTTCTGGGGACCATGATCAGTGCTCACTTACTACACCCAAGAACATTAATATTGCATTGCCATAGGTCCTTGATAAGTGTACAAAGTTTCAAATAAATCCGACGTTTTGAAGGGGGTGAAAATCACTTCGTGTTCCTTGGACCATGATCAGTGCTCACTTACTACACCCAACAAAATTAATATTGCATTGTCATCGGTCCTTGATAAGTGTGCCAAGTTTCAAATCAATCCGATGTTTTGAAATATAGGAAAGTATACGAATATACGAAGAAAGGTATAAAAAGGCACTTTCCGGATTTTACTCCTAACGCGTGACGGGCCGACACCCCATCCCGATTACAACGAACGCAAAGAAGTATAACTTCAAAAGATTTGTTAACTGCCTAATAATAGCTCTGCGACTGCGATTATATCTGCTCCAGGACCAGTCGCTCGATATAGACGCTAGCGACTGTAGCGATAATCGCTCCAATGACAATAGGACCATTTAAACAATGCAAAGCAGGCGTCCGCGATTACCGCAGAGCGATTATCGCACCAGTTGCATCAATCACAACGCACCTTAAGGTAGAGAGAGAGAGAGAGAGAGAGAGAGGGGAGGGACTTGTGAGACCACTAGTGAAGGCATGGCCATGTGATAAGCATTCAGCAGGTCTACAGCTTGGCTGACCAGTTCACTTCAAAGGCAAATTATAACAGAGTAAGAGTGCAAAATAGTTATGTATTTTTAGATACACATTTTTTTATGGTAGTGATGTTATGTGTTTCAGAATTTATTAAAAATACATCCTAAACATTTTGGGACTTTGGGAGTTAATTTCGTCTCCTATTTCTTTTCTAGATAGGAAATCTGGTAGGTATCACACTTTTTCCTTTCTTGTATTTTATATATAGGTAAATCGTAGTTTATTCATTTTGTGGCTAGTCGGCCTAGTCTGAAGTTTTGAAAAGTTGGTGTTTTTGAAACTATTATAGTGTTGAGTTGTCGATGACACTTGTTATTTTTATCCCAATTTATCTCTTCAATGTTCTACGGCTCTCATATCTTTTTTAACTGTTTAAAATTTATTTCATGAGGTTTTAATTTCATAGATAAGTATGCTATGGGAAATTCTTGATTATTTTTAGGTCCTCTTTTTATTAATACTGCTCCTACACCTACGTTTGATACACGTTTGTTTCCATGTTTTCTTTAAAATGTGATAAGAATAGTGGGTTGATAAAGTATTGTGTTTATTTGTCCTTTAACTTAAAATAAACAAAATTAACAGGAAAAGAGTTAACAATACTCTTAGGTTTCACTAAAAAATAATAGATTTACAGCATTATGAAAATATAAACATTTATGGAAGTTTTGTTGAGTAATTATTTGAGTTTACAACGTTTTCCATGCTGTCATAAAAAACAGGATGTATTATAATTAAAATCCTGTCCAATTAAATGCTTGTATAAAGAAAAGGATGTTTAATTAAATCTGACAGAATTTGATAAACAAATCACGCTTTAAATTTAAAGACTCCATTAATTAATTGTATTTTAGTACTTTCTTCAAAATTTTTGCATAAAATCTCTATCTTAAGTAAACCTTTTCAACTAGCAAATATTTCACCTACAAAATTTGACGAATTTAAATAAACATAATAATTATTTGTTATTATTTCCATAAAAAACTGTTCTGAAAAATAACCTAAACTGGTTTTTATGATATGAGGTTGATAATTATTGAGGCTCGGTAAGGAATTAATCAGAAAACTAAAACTAAATATTAATACTGTATACATATACAGTTACTTCCTACTTTCAATATTAATGCATATTTTAAAATTTGTATTGAAAACTTGTAAACATGTATATATTGAAATAGAAAATAAATGATTTATTTTGACCTTTCAGTAATGCAGTAAACCATGGTAGTATTTTGTTTAAAATCATATGATTCTAAGTTAATATAAACTTAAATAGGTATGAATGTCGTAAACTAGTCTCTAACCCCAAATAATCATATGTTTAGTATAATAAGATGAATTTTTCATTGTGTAATAAATAACCAAGCAGGAATATTTATTTAATTTATGGATTTACTACGCAGATTTACATTTTGTTGTGGCATTAATGCATGACTTGCAATGATTTTAAGTCAATTAACTAAAGTGTGATTTTACATCCAATTTAATTTTCCAATGCGTACATCTTTTCCTGGTATTATTTTTCTCTAGATGCTTTTTACTACTAATCATTTTATACGAGTATTGCGTCATAATTGATTTCTTAAAATAATGATGTTCTCTACGTTCAAAAACAGTTAACGTTTTCGTTTACTAATTTATCATTTATATGAATGTAATTATTAGCGTGCATGATTTGGAACATGCAATTACTACTATTAATAATTCATATAAAGTATTCGTCAGTTGTAAATACTTTACAATTAAAATTTTTGTAATTAATATTACAATTAAAATGTACCACTGATAAACTTATCATCAGAAAATAAAATCTAAAAAAATCCTGCATGTTTTATTTTTTTATCAAATTTGGTCTAACACATTGCAAGTTAATCATTGTTTCAATCTATTATTAATCATAGAAACAGAAAGGTTAGTATTTTTAAGATCATTTTAAGTGTTAACATTTTACCATTATCAAATTATTGGTACTATGTAAGTTAATGTAATGTGACAGCATCTGGAATGTGCGCTGAATGAATGAATTAGGGTAAAATATAAGCATAAAGAAAATAATTTAGTTTAAATAATAAAATATAATACACTAAGCCATAAAAAACGAATAATTTCGAATAATATTAAATATTAATATATTTCATAAAAACAAATATAGGTCTATTACGAACTAGTGTTATTTTTATATGATCGTTTGTTATACGTTATCGAAAGCTCATTAGAAGCGATAATTAATTATTATTAAAGACAACGATGTAACTGAAGATGAATTTATTGTATTTTATTCCTCGTTGTACTTCACGATTTTAGCGATCCGTAGATGAGCTTCACGTTTTATCTCGCATTTCACGTGATACCTTCGTATCACGCTTTCGTTAACATGTAACAGCAGTAGCTGCTAAGTAATTATATTAAGTATCTTGTTATTATTTGTTTGGTGTCAATGTATCTTAGTGTAAATAAGCGTATATCATCAAAATTAAGAAATTAATATTATAGTTGATATATTTGTCAAATAATAAACATATATAAAAATAACAAATTTATTGTTTGCACTCTTAGGGTTCATTAGAGAAATGTCTTGATTGAACTTAGTCCTTCATGAAATTCTACTGCTAATAAATAATTTGTCCACGCAGCTGAACCTCTGACGTGAGTTGAGTGAATGTACAAAATTAATATGACTTTTAGGCTTTCAACCAACTATTTAGAAAATTGGCCTACTCAGGAAGGCGCTGAATAGCTGCCTCCGTGTACGAAATATAATAGTAGAATTTATCTGCATCTTCGACTCACGCACTGCTTCGTTCCACTCGCAGCGGAAAAACTCGATTTGCGAGGATTTGAACCGGGTACTTTTACGGTATTTTACGTTTTGATTGATTTTGGTAAAATAAAGTGAGTTATACGGTTGTGTAAAAAAAATAAAATGTGCAGAATAATAACCTACATTAATGTTTTTAGATAAAACCCCAAAAATGTTTCTTTCTAGAAAGAAAAATCTCAAAATACTTACTTCTTGTCAAAAAATGTGCTTTCAGTTCTTGGATTTCCTTGGAAGGAACTCGTCCGAGCGACTTAGGACAAAGTGTGTATCAAATTTCTACCAATTCGGACTTAAAAAGCGGCCGTTAGAGTACGAACACATTTTTTAATGACAACCCACCATGTTCGGTGCTCATTTGCTACTCCCGACCTTAGGTCTCACCATAACGGTCACTGCAATAGCTCATAGGAACTTTTACATTCCCACGGCGTACCCAATCCAACCAACAACACGGTCTACTGGTCAGTTGTGCAGTTATTGTACGCATTTGTAATTGTGATCTTAAATTAGTTGGTCTACTATGTTACTGTGAAAACTGCCTTGGTTGCTATGGCAATAAATGTAAATACATGTGTTGGTTTATCATTTCAAGTCTAACCTGAGATTTTTTCCGACTAAATTTACAAATATTAAAATAAAAATGGTTTTTACCGAAATAAATTATAGCCTATGTTACTCAGGGATAGTGTAGCTTTTTATTAGTAATACTATTTTTCAATCGGTTCAGTAGCGCCAGAGATTACCCCTTACATACAAACAAACAAACAAACAAACAAGCAAACTTTACCTCTTTATAATATTAGTATAGAAATAGTCAAAAAGTAAAGCAAACCACCAAATAACGTATGTTTGTTCAAGGAAAACAGCTGCAGTAAATGACGTGACTGAAATTATCAACATGGCGTCTATTAAGTGTGGACATATGTTTTGGAGTTATTTATTGATTCCGGAGGTCACAGTCCGACCTAAAAACACAACTTTACCAATTACGATATGTAATAGCTTATATTAGTTTTCTAACACTCAGAATTTGTTGAGCGATTAATCCTTTACACATTGAACAGTTAAAATGTAATTAATTCTTAGTCCCTATATTGATTACGAACTAACTTGTACAGGTACCAGAAGATAGTGGAGTGCAATAATTTATCACTGCAATAAAAGGGGCAGGGAAAACAATGTATACTCGCAATTAAATACGCCTGCGTATATCACCATTGAGTCTCCCTTCTGGACTTCTTTCTGTTTCGAGGATTTACTTGTTAAACAACCAATGTAGGCAGCTTCCTTAATAGGATGAAAAGAAAAACATTTTACATTTGTTGTATTATACTCTCAATTGTTTCCAACCGGTTAGATGTTTTAATGATAATTGTTGTGAAAATGCTATTGATAAAAACCTACCTACCTATTTATACTAATAGTTCTGTGAATGGTAGACTTACAGAAAAATCTTTTATTTATTTATGATTTTTATGAATCAATTTTTGAAATGAATAGGCGCACCGCGTCCAAAAAATTA
>JAGFPH010000783.1:187694-229730 GCA_018207615.1 Philaenus spumarius
TCTTTTTTGGTGAGGAAACGGCTGGATACCTCTAGGCGAAACTAAGATTTTGTTGGAATCGATAGGTGGAATATTAGGTCTACTTGGAACTAATTAATAAGGTAGAAATAGTTGGAGCAGTTGTATTTATTGGAGTAGGTACCACAGTCAGAGAAGGTGAAACGATTGGATCCATATGAGAAGCTTGTTGTGCGGCAAGAAAATCTGTATCTGAGAAGATCTTGCGGTTACATGGCCAGATACCAGTTTAAAAAATCCATTCACCGCAATGAAACCTTTGGTACATTCCAAATATGCCTTACCAAACAAACTAGCTATGTCAAATGGGCCTAGTTGTTTCTCTCCATGGAACATATCTTGTCTAATAACTCGCTGTAATAACATTTCAATGGCCCCATAAATGTCTTATCGAGTGGTTGCATCTTGTGTGTCTTGTGGGCAGGCAAACATAAGATGTGAACGTGGTTCTCCCGTGCAAAATCAACCACCCCTGGTCCATATTACCTTCATATAGAGGGGTCCATAATGTAAGCAAGGCCATATTGAAAATATAGCTTCATAGCATCAATACTAACACTAAACCATGAGCTGTTATAGTGTAACATTGTAGCTTAATCTACGTAATTAAACCAACAACTCAATTGAAAAATGTCCGGAGTTTATAAAATCAATTGCCAGGATTGTAGTAAACATTAAATAGGTCAGACAGGGAGAGCGTTCATCGAACGTTACAAGGAACATCTTCCCAACAATAAGTCCAACATTAACAATTCCAATTACGCTCGTCACCTTGTCGAAAACAAACATAGCCCAGGTAACTTCCGCGCTTCGGTAGAAACCCTACACATTTGCGGCAAAGGTAGACTAATGAATGCTAATGAAGAGTATGAAATTTATAAAGCATTCAAAAATAAACCGGACGATATCCTAAATGACCAACTTTCATTTCACTCTCACTATTTATATGATACGGCCATAAAATATTTACAGAAGACAAACAGAGATAAACATCGTTAAGATCCATGAACGCAATACCGGCAATATTCAACCGACAATGATAGGTTGCGCACCTAAGTTTATGCCAAGCGCGATATTTTGTTTACGTGTTGGTGTGATATGTAAGTGTGTATGTGTGTATATGTTTTATTTATTTTAATGTGCGACGATCTCTTCGGAGTGATTATAACTTGATAATGGAGTTTCGACTCCGAAACATGTCGTAAGGAATACACGACTAGAAGTCACGTGACGGATCTAACAAGGTAATCTTATTATTATTAAATATACGTAGATAAAGCTTACATATTAACCGATTTATTGGTCTGCTTGCTGTTAGGATACTCTAAAGAGATAGTTGAACCTGATTGCGCAAGAGTACATCACTTGATGGCTTAGAAACTAAGAGGGTCCATATTATAAGCAGGGTCCATATCCCCCCTCCAACGTTTTAAGGAAATCTTTCAACGAATTAGGCCATGACTGAGAAATAAACAATTTTTGATGGACGAAATGCCGAACAGTCGATCTAAAAATTGGTAACTGGCCCAATCCTAAAACAAAGTGTTTAAGTATGTTTTACGATTTTTCTACTTTAGCGTAAAACTAACTTGTACGAATGTTTGTACGATAATAGATTCGTACCTATTATATTTATTTCTTCCTTGTGTTTATAACTTTGACTCAACAAAATTTTTAAATACACCTTTACTAAGTTTTATTTGGTTCGTAGTGTCAGTTTTGAATGTTTTTGTTTCTTTCGATTAAGAACTTTTCACAATTTACAATTATTTTATAATTTATGTGGAATGAATTGTTAGGCCTTATTACAATTTAACTTTTAGTTCCATATGTAATACTTCACTTACCAGCTGTTTAAAAGATTTATTTGTAGAGGTACAGAAAGACAAACTTAGAAACTATGAGATTATGGAACATATTAATATCGAAAACATTTGAAAAAGTATAACAAAATTTATTGACCCAAGAATCAACCAAGAATAAGATTATGACACACATTAATATTGAACATATTTGAAAAAGTAAAAAGTTTGTTGATTCACATAATCAAGCCAAGAATCTTTAGAACTGAAGTCATCGAATCTAACCATTAATCTGCCATGAAGATTAATGATAGTGAATTCGAACAATTTGAGTACCAAACGTTGTGGCTGAGATACAAGTTGTATACAAGTATTATTAAAACTGTATTTTACGAAAATACCTACACATACGTTGTTTTTCCTAACTTCAAGAAACATTTATGCAAAATTTTGAAGAAAATCGAATAACTTGTTTGGTCGTAATCGTGTAATAAACAGACAGACGAAATACCGAATATTCGAAACAGGACCTCGCTTACTATCGGTATATTATATAAAATTAAAGTAGACCTGCAGTATACCGTAGAAGGTCTACCAAGAACCATGGCATCGAGATGCGCAGAAGACTCAGAGTTGATTCAAGTGGTGGTGTGGAGAGGGGGGGTCAGAGAGGCTCAGTCTATTGCCGCACTCCGAACATAATACTTCAGTTTGGAAGGCCATGTACAACTGTGATAGTAGCGTGGGGTTCCTTCCCCTCCATTGTTCGGCGTTCCCACTTGCCTAAATTAGTTCCTCCCGCCAACGTATCGTAGAGGCAATGCTATAGCTGACGAATTATACCTACTATAAACTCAAAACAACGTTGTATACTAAACTTGTTTGAATTAAAAGTACAGAGTAATTGAAAAGTCACAGTGCACTTGAAGTTACTTTTCGATCTTATATTATATACATTTTACTATTATAGTTTACATAATCGAGGTATTATGTAACTCTATATAATCTGTATATGGTCATAAGTACGTTAGAGAGATTCCTCTCATAACATCAATTTTTAAGGCTTATTTTGATGGGTTTGATGTCCACTGACAAAGTTTTCATATGCTCCAACAAGCAGTGCACAGTGGTTATAGTTTAACAAGTAGATATTTTTATTTTCTTATTGTGTTTTAGAAGACTGTGACATCTTTATTGTTGAGGATTGTTTATTAAAAATATAACTTATAAAATTTGTGTAAGCTATTTCAAAATCTGATGTATATAAACTACAGTCAGAAGCAGCAATTGCACTGTTGGCAAAGTATTGCACTGCAATCCAAGGTTTAAATCCAGCTTTTGAAGTGGTTTATTTCTGTGTAATATTCCCTAACTTCAGTTTAACTTGCATGCTAATAAATAAAAGTAATGTCTGTAACAAATTTTAAATAATCAATTCTAAAACACTGCAAACTTTTTTCAGTTTAGGTCTAACTATGATACATGCCTATGTATTAGTACCAAAGCATAGTTTGAGATGTATACAAAATGTTATATTGTCATAAAAATCAAGCAAAAGTTAAATTAAGAAAGTTTAAAAATTGACAAAATTCCTGAAACGTAATAATAAACAGTTTTAATTAAAAACTTCGTTCGAATACATCAAGCTTCGTCATTGTAAAGCTTTTACAAATAATTGTAAAGTAATTTTCTGGAAGCTTAACAATGCAAAACTGTTTTATTAAAATGTAACGGACATACCTAAATCTCATCATAGGAGAATTTGAGCTCTGAGGTTTTACCATTTATTAATTTTGTACTTCTTCAATAACTTTAAATTGCAATGTATTAAATGTGTACCTCTAATATTACTTATTGTTTGACTTTCTATTGAGTTGGTCTAATTTACGACTTACTTTACAAAGTTTTCCCGATTTGTAGAAATTGTTAATCGTTGATACCCCCCTCTCCCCCCAGTCACTACCAGCAATCTCTTTTATGAATATTTATATCTGGTTGCTCTAGATTTTACATTTGAAAAGAAATATGGTTATATTTTTTGATATATTTAAAATCATATAAAATAATGATTTCAATTTGTAATATTGTTTTAAACATTAACATATTTATAAATCTCAGTGAGCAGATATAACGATAAATTTATATTTTCAAAAATAATTACTTTTAAATTGTGATGAAATTTAGTAAAGAATTATTGAATATAATAGAAAGTTTGTATTGGACTAAGTTTTATTAAAACAAAGATTAAAACAAAGGAACTGGCACATACTTTCTCACAAACATAATTAAATTATTAAACAGATTCACTGTTACTTCATAATTGTAGGTGGGGTAGGAGGGTAATTTATTAAAGTAGGAGATTAACTAATAAATATGATTATTATTATCTAGAGAGAAAACTATTCGAACGATTTCGTAAAAATTTGCACCAAACACGCCAATTAGGCCTGTATAGATGCACGAAAAAAGGTTTTGAAAAATTTTGAAAAACAACCCCCTTTATGGGCAAAAAAAACCCCGAAAATCAGTTATTATTATTATTATTTTTATTATTAGCTAAACGAGAATTTTTAGAAAGAGGTGGTTTTTTGCAAATGGTAGGGTATATTAAAGGTTACAGATAAAAAAAATTTATCAAAATTGTTAGAGACGTTGTTTTATAAAAAATAATAACTGATTTTTTGGTGTTTTTTTTGCCAAAAAGGGGGCTGCTCTTCAAAAATGTTCTACAATGTTTTTCGTGCATCTATACAGGTCTGCTTGACATGTCTGGTGCAAATTTGTTTGAAATCGATTGAATAGTTTTCGCTCTAGCTTTGTATACATTCAGACATACATTTTGTAAAAAACACTTTTTTTTTGACTTTTTTGGTCCCAAAACTGATATTTCCACAAAATCTCAACATCGATATTTTTTGCGATCACTCTACTTTCTCACTATAGTATAGTGAGAAAGCAATAAAAGTAGAGTGAGGATTCAATGATTATAGTACACTGAAAATCGGTGGCCTTAAGATTTCCCAACAAACCTGATGAGTTTTCGAATGAGATTAAAGCATAAATATACAAGTTTTAAAAAGAAATAAGAAATTAGGATTCATTTTTTAACATAGATTTTATTCAAAGGTGGTTAGTTCTATATATCTTTTACATTCCTCACTATATTTAAAGTAATGACAATACATCTACAGTAGTACATAAATTGATAACTTTTCTAAATTTAATTACTTTGAAGAAATATGAATATTAAATGAAACAACAATTTTGTTACAACTATTATTTTACAAATTGTATTAAATTTTGTTTATTAAAAAATTATGGGCTAATATTTTGAAAACTGGTTTAAATTCCTATTAGCGCGTTTAGTAGAAGTTGTATATGCAGGGAAGACTGAAATGAATGCGGAACATAAAATCAAACTATTGTTTAGAAAGTGTTGAAGTTTGATAATAATGCAAGTTTTATACTGGAAAGAGTTCCTAAGCCTTATGGTATATTATGTTGTTGATTCAGAACAAAAATGATCAAAACTAAATTTGAATATCAAATGAGAAACCCTATATTTAGGGACTATTGTCTTCTAAGATAAATAGTAAAAAAATATGTTAAATATGTTATTTTCGGCATTAGATCTATAATATATGACTGAAGAACTGAAATCTTGTTTAAAGTTAACTATGTATTGAAATAGAGCAAGGGATTACCACGAAATCTGAATCTTGTTTTCATTTAAGTTTAACAGAAACTTCTAAATAGGTAGAATTTTTAAGACGGCAGCTGATGATTCAGTTTATACATGGATTGGTGAAGTGGGCGTTTTGAGGCACTTTACTTTGGGAAACCTATCCCAAATAATAATATACCAATGTATTCCATGTTTAAAATACAATACAAATAAAAACAAAGATCGCTTTGGAAATTGGAATTTAAATTTGTCAGTAGCATTGTAATGTAAACATAACAAACTATAATTTATACTAATATTATAAAGAGGTAATATTTGTTTGTTTGTAGTAGTAGGTAATCTTCGGAACTACTGAACCGATTGAAATAATAGTTTTACTAATAAAAAGTTACAATACCCCTGAGTAACATGCTATAATTCATTTTGATAAAAAGATTTTTTATTTCAATATTTGTAAATTTAGTCGGGAAAAAATCAGACTAGACTAATGAATCAACACATGTATTTACATTTATTACTATAATAGCAACCAACTGAATAAAATAACAGATAACATAGCTGTTTGCTCCAATATTTCCTTGAACAGTTGATTTCAAACTTTGAAGCAATTATTTTTGTATTTCTAACTTTTAGGTTAGGTTTTTAAAGTTTAGACTTGAACCTTGCTGGTTCTTTTAACCTTTATTATAACTGCTGTTATAAAATATAGGGAATAATTTGATTTTAACATTTTAACATTATTTACCATCTATAGTCCATTCGTTTCCGCTTGGCACCTAAGCAATTATTATTATTTATTTATTTTTTGTAGCAGACCCTCGCTCTCGTACGCGCATTCACGAGCGCCCGGCACCCACACCCTCGACCCGCGCGGCGCAGGTATACAGCTTTATGATACAGTTACAAATTGTGACACATTTACATTGAATGATAATTCAAATTAAACTATGATTTTCGCAATCTTCGTTAAATTTCGAGAAAAATGAGACCACTCAACATATAGTTACAGTTGACAGTGTAGCTCCGAGGAAGTATATTTGTATTTTAGTAAAACACATATTGCAGTATTAAAATACTAGTTTTATTTAAATTTGAGAATGATACTTTAATATTATATAGATTCGGTCACCAATGATAAAAACTTGTTAATAATAACATTGCAATTAATGTTAAATAAGTACAATATATGCTATAAAATATTTGCAATATATTCCGTGGTTTTATTCGTTCCGGACATATATTAATATATAAACAAAAACACGTTTATCTATATATATAAAATTCAATGTATGTCTGTTTGTACGTTTGTCTGTATGTTTGTCCTTTATGCGTTACCAAACCGTCCATCCGATTGCTTTGAAATTTTGCATAGTAACACAGGTTAACCCTGGGAAGGTTTTAGGCCATTTACCAAAGTCCTAGGACACTAGGGCTACGCCCCAGTGGCCCTCAAAGTTTCAATGTTAATCTTATGGAAGGTCAATCTTAAGGAAGAAGAAGAAATATTTCTTTTGATTTTATCAGAAACAGCTGTTCGTATGAAAAGCTTAAAACAGCTGATTTTGATCAACAGCTGATTTTGATCAACAACTGATTTGGATCAAAAACTGAATATAATTTTAATTTAGGTAAATCAAGCAATGAGCAGAATCCCATTATAATTTACATCGGCCCTCAAGGATACGAATTACAGTCTTTCAAAGTTTCAAATTAAGCAATAGCGAAACATTGCCGGGTCAGCTAGTTAATAGATAAAAACCATTATACAAAAATGCATACTTAATAAATGCTTATTTTAAATAACTTTAAACGAATGGTAAATACAATAGAATAATGTTTGTGCTATGTACAAACATATGAAACCATTCTAATAAAATAGCGTTGATCTAACGTATTAAAAAATCTAATGTATATAATCTATTAATTAGTCCTCAAATCGTAACTGGAAAATCTAACATCAGTAAGTAGCACTCGATGTCGGCGTAATTTGTAGAATTAATAATAATTTAGATATAAAAATCATTCAACTATAGAAACTCATTTAACCTCATTTAACTGTAGAAACTGTGTGGTTAAAAATATCCTTATTTTAAAACAGCAGTTTTAGATTTTAGATTTTACTTTATACTTGCTATGTATTAATACACTAAAAACAAAAGTAAAAATTAATCAACAATATGTAACACTCTTTAATGTTAAATATATAAAAAATAATTAATGGTAACCGGTATATTAAAATAATATATAATACTACTATGCATGTTGGACATCTATATATTATCATAATCATACCGTCTTTGGTGTCATTTTTCTTGGAATTGCCCGAAGTTTACAAACATACTAATGTCAGTAATTAAATTGTATATTTGAAAGAAGTAGAAATTACACACTGACGACCCCAGGGTATAAGTCATCAACCTGCTGGGTGGGACGGACGAGGCAACTGCATTTGTGTGGGTGTGTGTGTAAGGGTATCATAATCTCTTAGGTGCCACGCGGAAACGAATGGACTCTAAGCTTAGGGGGTTATTATTAATCCTACACCTATATTATAAAGAAAACATAACATGATTATGTGTATAGAAATTTTCAACGGGGTTGGCGTGAGGAGCACGCACTGGTTTCCCCTAGTAATTAATAATATGGAGGAATAATATTAATGAATAGCATAATGATGAAAGAAATAATAAAATGTATAAGTTAACACTGTTATCTAAAACTACATATCCAAAGAGGCTTTTAGTTATCTGAATAGTTAAATTAACAACCTCCTGTCTTTTTTATTTGAGGATAGGTTCATGACACTAAAGTACTTCTATATGACATTCCAGTAAAATAAAAAGTTATCTTATATATTATATACATTTTACATATTAAAAAATATATGGAACTATAGACAATTCAAAAAGAATCAAACTACTAACAGTCTCAATATTATTGAGGAAATTCAAATATAATTTTACTCAGGTGAATTTTGGCTTGACAAATAATATTAAATAAAACACTAACTTTAATTTAGTGAGCTTACAGAGTGAGAAGTATATAAATATCAAAGTTTTACCTGCCTTAGCAATCTTTATTGGTTGTTTTTGTATGTCTACAGCTATTTCACCTTTTCTTCAGGCATCGTCAGGACAAGAACTATTACACATTTTCATCACCAATTCCGCTTGATTATATTAAAACAATTAACATTTAACATTTAAAAACACTTAAAAACACAAATATAAAATTACGACACTATTAAAGTTTTTTGAATGACTGTCACTTGTTTATACGGTATGTCATTGTTCTGTTGCGCTGTGTGACTGTCCTGTGTCATGTCATCAATCCAACTGAAGGACATGTGCACAAGTGTGGAGGGAGAAATATTATCAATCAAATCAAATAATAATTATATTGGAATGAAACTGAGTTTGATCATTCAGCAAGTTGTCTTTGTCTAAGATTGCTAAGGCAGGTAAAACTTTGATATTTACATATTTATATAATTAGCAATCGGATATGGCCACATATACATTAAGAGTGAGAAGTATTACCCAGGTTAAATGTTTGCTCCTTGACGATCAATTATAGATTCACTTGTCATAGTTTCAACGTATAAATGTATATTTCTATTCGTTTGATATTATTATACTGAAGACATAATGTGGCATTTTACAGCAGTTCTAAGCTCTGGTGCAAATTGAAATGAAACATTAATTATCTTAGTTAAACTTATTTAGGACAGTAATCATCAGTGCGGTTATATTTAATTTGGTATTAAATAGGGATTACTTTATTGCATCCTTAAATGTTTGCTGCCATTAAATGCAAACAACTTTATTTCTTGGTAATTAGTTATACAACTTAACTTCTTTTTACAATTATGAATACAAACGTTTGGAAATATGTTGAGTAACTTAATGCAAAATTTAGATTGGGAATATGACTTGTATTATTTGTCATTGTGGCGCAAACACATACAGTGATCTACTTAGAAAAGTGATACTTTTATTTTTGCCTGCGTGAATAACCGAAAGTTTTTGAAGTGATAACTTCTATTGGCCCGTTGGGCACTTTCGCTTGATTATGTTTCTGAAATCTCGCGTCACGAACTTTTTGCGTAGACACAAGTCAGAGCGTGTTGAGGGAATAGGCGATACATACTATATATAGACAAGTAAGAGCGTGGTTCCATGTTAAAATGTAGCTAGTAACGTTTCAAACGTAATCCTGAAGGCAATTCGCCCGGAAACCATGCTCTCTTACCGTGACCGATATAAAAAATTACAATTTATATAATCTTCGCGCTATTACAGACAAGGATCGTTTGAACTTGTTACTCAATGTGCCTTGTATTAATATAGCTTCTCGGCCTCTTGGCTAAGATCTGAGTGTAGTATCTGTTCTTATCAGCTTAATGGGTGAGTATAGTGTGAATCGTCGAATGTTCTAACGGTTTTCTGCTTTAAATATTTGATATTGTGTTGGTCATCGGGGAACGTTGATGTATGCTACCACCTGCAATTACGCAGAACTACTAGCCCATAGGCTGTTTACTCATCGTAACTTATATTGTACATTGGTCAGAGTTTTGTCGGTTTTTATTTGACAGTTTGAATACTTTTAGTATCATTTGAATAAATTATGAGTTAATTTGAATAAGTTAAAAATATAACTTAAAATCATTGTCTCATTTTTTAATAATACTAAAATTTCTGTTCTAACAATTTCTTCTCCTCTTTTCACCTGATTTACTATATACAGTACATAGAAAGTGACTCATGATATAGAAAAGAGTGTTGATTTTTTTTCGTTGGATTCGTTAATACAGAAAGTCCATTGATAGTTACAATTATATTTATTATTATTTTGAGGATTTTTCAATAACTTTTATTTAATTTTTTTAAATGGAAAATGTATAACCTTTCATTAAGCATTTTATATCTGATAGACAGAAAGGAAATCATATTATACAGAAAGGAAACACCTAAAACAAAACATATTAATTAATTATTATACTTCCCATTAAGCTAGAGAGCTGGAAATTGGCACACTTACTTCTTACAATACATAATTATATAATATTTAAATCATAGCTTCATTTTAAAGTGTGCTGCTAAGGGGTGAAAATATAATAACAACCCCTAAAACAATACACATTTATTACTATGCGGCGAAACTTTGGACCGTGTGCTTAGCAACGGGTATCTGCTAGTTAGTTTATATATTCGCTTAAAATGGAATACAAATGTGTAATGTATAATGTGAGAAAATAATATATATTAAATATAATGTTCTGCATATTTACTGATAAATGAAAATATACTTAAATTACTTAGGTACTTAAAATTTTTAGGAGTTAAGAATAATTTGTTATTTGAATAATAAATTATGCAATTTCAAAATATGATATACTATTTTTTGGCAATATATTGATTTGTGTAATTTGTTGACCCGTATTCTCCTCTAATATTAATACTGATAAAATATAAATCGGTCATAGAAGTTATCACTTCCAACGTGTGGTATTAAGCACACTCATTTTTTTATATAATGTATTTTTTATTTTAATAACAAAGGAATATTTAAAAAAAAAATAACAATACACTAATTCTCACACACATACATTTAATAATGAAACGCGTTTCAACTACAACTAACAACTTACTTACAGAAAGGATTTGTAAAAAAGTGTTGTTTATTTCCGTCTTTAAGCTATTATTAGAGAATATAAAACCTAAGCAAATAGATTTTAGATAAGTCACTCACTTCCTCCCCACTCGGGCACAGGAATGAGTTAAGGGATACGAGATATCATTCACCCTCCTTAAGATGCAATCATAGTGAGCATGAAAGCATAAATTCTTTAAAAGATCCCTTTTTCCGCTCGGGTACGAGAGTGTGATGAGCCTAGTCTGAGTTTTAATTTTAAATAAGGAAGCAATACAAATATTGTTACTGATAAAGGATTTATTATTTGTTCCAAACTCTAGCGTTCTTTCTGCGTTTATACACCTGGGTAAAGGGTTCCAGAATGTAAGCAGTGGAGTTTGTGCTCCTTAGATTTTCTTCAACGTGGGGATCTCTGCGGCGGTGGCCATTTTTGCGTCCGGTTGAAGCAGTTTTCTTATTTAAAGCTGTTACTTGATTAGATCGTGTAAGTTTATAAAATTGTGTGTTTTTGCCATAAAATTATGCATTTTTTTGTATTTATGGTTTGTTTGGTTGCTGTTGATTTATTGTTGCGATTTTTAAAATTGGTGTTTGTCTGTTTGTTAAAACGCATGATGTAACAACTTGCTTATTTTAAATAATAATATGTACCTATTTTAATTTATGACTATTCCGTGTTTTTAAAGATAATTATTTGTAAATTAGTTTTTAATTATTTTTATTATTTAATAATAGTTGTATTCTGTCTTAAAGTATTTAATTGAATTATCATTGTGCTGTTTTGTTGGTGGAGTCTATGAGGTCTTGTGCTATAAATATTACTTTTGTTAAGATAATTCAATTTCATGTGACATGCCTTATGTAGTATAATTTGATTATCCACAGGACTAATAAAAAATGAAATGAAATAAAATGAAATCAGAAAAACACTGATGAAAATAAATAAATAAATTGATGCCTTCTGTCAATTTTTTGTCTGAAGCTCCTCTCTTAAAGCGGGACAAACCCATATTACTTAAAGATCTGCTTGCGTAGGCCTACTTGAGTGATCATAACACAAAGTGTGTGAGTGTCTAGATTTTCATCAATTAATGAAATTCATATTTTACTGGACTTTTAGTGTTGTCATTCTTTCTGAAATTATTGTTCTTTGAAGTCACTGAATCGCTTTTCTTCCGATGTTTTTGGGTATTTAACTGACGAAAACAATGAATAAACAAAAATTTAATTTTGAGCGAGGATACATTGATACGTATATCACAGATGGCTATATATAACTCAAGATTCATTAATTTTGTGAAACGTTAGTAGTTTTAATTGATTTTATCAAATTTTATACAGTTAGTAGCATTTTGTCAGGTGTAGATGAATTGCCGACAATGCGAATAGTGTGATTTGGAGTCCTTTTTACCAGGGAAGAACTGAAATACGAATGTACGTTTTTAAGTTAATCCCAGGAGAACGTTAAACTTGCAAAACTTATAATGAGCTCAATGCTGGGAAGCAGCTTTCCCAACATGAAATGTATAATCAAAATATAGGTGTTCCCAGTCTGAACAGTCACTTACTAAGTTCCTTCGTTTGTCAACAACAAATATTAATGTTAATATTGATTCACTGGTTAGTGAAAACCAACATTCCCAAACTTCCCACAATTTTTGTGTGTACTGTATTTGTTATTTTTTTATAAATACAAGTAATTAAACAAACACGTTTTTGTGTACCTATTACAAATCACTTATAAAGTAGCATACGAAGTGTTTTATGATGCGGCCATCCCAACCGTATTATAATTTTATTTATAGTTGCCCTGCTCTAACTCAACACTTTATTTGCAGCAACAAGGCTCAACAGTTGTTCCACTTTCATTGCTGACATTTGTATCATTTTATTGAATTGAGATGAATCTTCCATCCTCAGTTCACAAATTTAAGTATAGGTAGTATCATTTATGGCGCGTGATTTGCGCAGAAGCAGTAATGCCCTTCTCCCTCCAACACCAGTCTTTGTCTTTTTGTAAGAAAAATACAGTCAGTGTCAAATCCATCGATTAGAGGGCAACCGAGCAATTATTATTATTGGACGCGCTTTCAATTACAAGCTTCTGCACAGTACTAGGATTATTTAAATAGGACCAATTTTAGATATTTGTAATCTGCGTGATATGTTGCAACTAACAGTATAAATATCTTCCAGTTTAGTAAATGTTCGGAAGAAATACTTAGATTTTTTAATCGGGACATGAAAAAGTAGTAAAGCGTAAACTTTTTATATTTTTAGGGTAGAAAGAAACTTCCAGCGGCTAAGTTGTAGGAAATTAGTTGATCTACATATTTTATTTCAAACATTTTTCAGTCAGATGTTTGGTTTGTCCACATATCGCTTGCAAATAAGTGCAACCAATATTATCAGGTAATAGCCTAATGTAAACATATTGTTTTTCTCTTTTTCTTATATCATAGTTAATTTATAATAATTAACTGAATTGAAGAACGGGACAGTTAATAATTTAATGTAATGTAAATATATTGTTTTTTGTTTCTTTTTTGTATATCTATACTAAATTCATAAGAAACTACTTGAAGAGTTGGACAGTAAATTATTTAATGTAATGTAAATATATACTATTTTCCTATTTACTTATATCTATAGTAAATTTATAATAAACTACTGTATAAGTTATAAAATAGCCTTTAATTTAAATCGTATTTTAAGCGTGTTTAGTACATGTTTTATTTAAAATGTCTCGATAACATACAGTAAATACTGTAAGCCGACATAACTAGGGTTGACTGTAAAATGCTCCGCCTAAACTTAGGAGGGGAAGTGTGGTGGGATAGGTACTCTGTCTCACTCGCACTACCCGCCCTACGCGCCATCCTATATGATTTTATCTATATTTTCCATACTTTGTCTTCTGTTTGATCACTCTTTTGCCTAACTTTCTTCTTTCTTGTTCTCGGTTTTTCAGTTTTTGCCAAGTAATCAAACACTATATGAGTGCAGCAGCACCTTTTATATCGCGCCATGGTTTCACATTGACGGTTTTGCTCTAGTACAAAATTACTTGAGAAAGATAAAGTAGCTTGTAGTGTAAACGGTTATCCATAAAAAATTTGGACATAAGCTCTACGAACTACTTGCTGAATCAAGTTGCAGTTCTGCTCTGCAATAAAATTGCAATAAGTGTCTATACTATAAGTCATTTCCCTACAAACTTCGATAACAACTTTTATTGTTAATGGAAGCACATGAAATAGCATATCACCAGCTTGCTCAAAATTGTGTCCACTCACAGATTTTGACGCATTTACTCGAGTGGTACTGTCCAAGAATTTCCCTTCCTGCGTAAGAGATGTATGTTTTAAATTGAACACTAATTTGATTTAATATTTTTATAAAATTCTGTTGTTTTATTAAATTTTAAACTATAGTTGACATCATTAATTTTGAAAATAGAGCAAATTCAGTTTACAGATGATATTAATTTGACAACAGTACTATATAACAGAAGATGACATTTGCAAGTAAATAATACAAATACGTTTACTAAGGTCTATTATTTTAATATAGGTAAGGGTTCCTACACATATCGATTCAAAAATAAAAAAAAATCACATTTTATAAAAGAAATGTTGTTAAGATTGTATTCCGAGAGTTGTAAGGAAAGCAAATTGGTTATTGCATATACCTTACTTAATATTAATTACTTTTATATTATTATGTAAATATTATCCACGCGTTTATCGTGGACTATAAATAATCTGTTGAATGGGTTTATAAAAGGTTTATTTATTAGTAATAACAAATTGGTCAATAGCCTATTACAATCTCGGGTTTATGCTTTTCAATTCTGTTTGCCGGCTAGTTGTTTATAACGACTTACAGATTATGATTGGAATTAATACAATACTAGCTGACCCGTGCGAAGCATTCGCATTCTAACTTACTTAAATTCCACTTAATTAAGTACACACCGTATATTTAGTATCGTATAGTGCGTGTAGTGCGTATTTAGTGCGTCTTGGGCATAGGTGAGGGTTGAAGTAAAGAAGAGATGTGTTTAAATTGTACATTATTTATTTTATTAAACATGAGTTTAAGATATTTACATATTCTCCAGCTGGGTAATGTTATCATCATTGTTGCCAACGCCAGAAAAATATCCCTACATTTTATTTGATCTTACATCGCTGTTACTTTCGGAGTCTTTATTTTTTTTTTTTATTTTTCGTATAACTGCATTTTGTATATTTTTTCGGTGTACCGGTTAAGGAAAGCTTTAAAATGATGCCTCATTCATGTAATTTGATGATGTATTAAGGAAGTTATGGCGTACCGACAAAAAAATAGCCTTGAGAAATAATATATGTGATTCCAATAAAACAAATAAAATGCTTAACTAATTACAAAATGGACACTTAACTATGGTTTCCTAATTCATGCTTAAACTAATGAAGGGCGAATGAAATTTATGAAGTGATTGAGGTGGTTTAACAAATTTTGAACTCAGGTCTAATCTAAAATATGGCGTTTAACTAAAATAATGCCCTGGGTCGCTGTATAACTGAAGAAGTGAATGAGGGTTAAGTTAATAATTTGGAAGCTTCAATTTGACGGATAATACGAAGGTATGATGTGTGAAAAAACAAATGTAGTCAACTCACCGAACAGTCTGAAGGTGTATTTAATACTTTACCAGTGCTAGGTAGGTTACTGGTTGTAATTATATAACTCAGATGTTCAATACGCGTTAACTCGTTCACCTGAGGCTTAATTTAGTTTTATTTAAGTGTAAAGTTTGTATTTTTCAGAAATCTACTCAAACTGAATTATACTCTACCATGGTTGATGCAACAATGGTCACCACATTCGTCTTACTCCCTTCTTCAATAATTTTTCTTCTTCTCCACCTTAATCTTTTAACTGATCCTTTCCTTTATATATGTGTTGGTCTAAATAAACTTAAGTCAATACGGTTTTACAAAAAAATATGATCAATGATTTTATCTTAATGCTTGAAATGGAACATGAAGATAATGGACTGTGTGTATTTATATTGGTGCTATCAGGGTTTGGTGATTTATGAAATAATCCCCGAAAGTTGTGACTACTGTTTATTTTATAAAATCGAATTTTAGTAACATTACAATATATTTTTTATTTCTCAACTTTTTATAGTAACCTGTAATTTAATTAAAAAAATATAATAATTACAAATCGGACATGATTTGTAACAACAATCATTTTCTTCAACAATACATTAAACGCTGCTAAGCAAATTACGTTTATTTCAAGACCACATTTATATTACAGCACAAGTCATAAATCAGTTTAACTAAGAGGATTACAAAATGTTGCGCTTCAATTTGCACAAAGAGCTTTTAGCTGTTGCCTCGAGATTACCAGGTTTATTGACGTGAAAATGAAACTTTGGCGGTATAATGGCTTTCAAATGTTCATTTACGGTAGAAATATTTTTATTGTTTGGTTTGAAACATGTTTGTTGCAGAACAAACTTCAAATATTTATTATTTTAAAAGCAACTAAATTTATATTCAATTCTTCATTAGCATATTCATTTCTTTGAACATTTGAAGTTAGTTTCTCTTTAAGACGTTTTGAATTAAGTGAATCGTACCAAGTTTTAAACGTAATATATCAAACTGGAATGAAACCAACGTGCTTGAAACAGGATGTGTTTGACACGTTATAATTCCATCAGGAGACATGAGTAAACATACTTGTATATTCCATGTGCTAGTCTTGAAAATTTCCGTACTTTAAAGGATATGTATCTGTTTATTTTAGATGTGTACTAAGCATACTCTTTAGACATTTTAAAGAGAATATAATTAAATACATATAAACAAGTGAATAACCCACTTCAGTTAAACGTATTTTCCTCATCAAGTTCTCAAAATAAAGTATCACATGCATAAATAAGCAATTTAAAAAGTAAATGTGTGTGGTCGTGTGGACCCTCGCCAGGAAAGACGTTCATGACGCATTTTCTTCAATTCTTTTGTTGTTGACTGTATGTTACCGCTTATTATTAATCAAAAATAATCCAAAAGCACAGTAAAAAAGTAAATGTATGCGGTTGTGGGACTCCCGTCAGGAACGAAGTTCATAGATTTTTTCAATTCTTTTACCAGCCTTAACGGCAACATACACACATCATTTTAATCTTTCAATTGCCGTTTATTATTAGATTGTTTTTATACAAATATTTTCTGTTCCTATACGTTTAATGTTATTATAATAAAGGTGTAGAATTAATTATAACATCAAAGCTAAGACGGTAAACACATTTCCATTCATTGTAAACACAATCAGTAAACATAAAATGTTGGTTCATCTTTCTAAGCCTAAATTAAAATGATTGTGTGTATGTTTAATTTATTTAACCTGTCAACGGTAACATACATTCAATAATTTTAGGTTAGGCCTAGACTTAAAATTACTTTCTAGACCCAACCTAAAATGTCAGTGCTTGACGATAATATCTGAACTACACCGAACGGAACCGATCGTCTCTTAATTTAAATTGATGAACCAAAACACATGTTTCTTGAATATATTTACATTCATTGCCATAGTAACCACTTTGGTAACGATTTTTTCGTTACTCGTGTTTTATATTTGTCATTGCCATAGCAACCAATTAATAACACTTTTTTCGTTACGCATTACATGTTTCTGAAATCTCGAGTTACGAACTTTTTGCGTAGACACAAGTCAGAGCGTGGAGAGTCAATAGGCGATAGTAGTGTATAATATTACATATATTATAATAAGTATGCGAAAAATAGTGATAATTATAATGTAAGCAGTATTTATTTAGTGACTAATGATTTTGAGTGAGGTATTAGTGGATGCACTCTACATAGAATTCTAAGAATAATTCAATATGTAAGGGATAATTATAATTAATAATTAATAATAATACTGATTAAAAACTAAACACAAAGATAAACCTAAACAAGGCAAGTCTTTAGAAATGGAGAGTAAATAGTGCTTCATATTATGTACGATTCGTGTAGCCGTTGAGTCGAAACAACGGACATTTTCCTTCTAACATTGGAGGTATCCATTTGAATTGGTGCAAGAATACCGACATCGGCCGGAACATGGTCAAATGCAAAAACTATGAAAACTCGTAGGTTTGAACAACGGCCACACGATGTGACGAACCTTCAAACGTCCAACGTTGGAAGGGGTTCGTAGCATCGTGGTAGAACCGGCTTTATCACAATATTTCAAATCTTTAGGTTGTCGAGTTTTTTAAGTAGCATGTGTTAAAAATATTTCCATAACTAACTATTTTTTAATAACTAAACTCTTTTATTTATAATAATATTATATTGTTATCAGTGCAGAAACCATAGCAACATTATATTTAATTTGTTTTATTATTTACTAATTGTTGATAAACTGGTACTAATAGGCTGATTTCTGTTTTGTAGGCTATTATTATAATAAGCATTATTATTGAGTTTTCTGTTTTGCAATATTATGTTCGAATATATTTTCCCATTTCAACAACAAAAAAACATAACCATTTTTCAAATAACATAAAAAACCCAATACTACATTAAATTTATTGAATTAATGTACAATAGCTAAACACTGCTTGCAATTGTCAATTGGCAACAATATTAAAAATAATAAATAAGTTTAATTTTTGAAGTGGTAATTTCTATTGGCCCATTGGGCACTTTCACGTGACTATGTTTCTGAAATCTCGCGTCACGAACTTTTTGCGTAGACAAAGTTAGAGCGTGGAGAGGGAATAGGCGATACATAGTATATACAGAAAAGTAAGCGCGTGCTTCCGTATTAAAATGTAGCTTGTAACGTTTCAAACGTAATCCTGAAGTCAATTCGCCCGGAAAAGTGTTTTTTTTTACCGCGACTGGTATACAAAATTACAATTTATATAAACTTTGCGCTATTACAGACTAGGAACTTTTTAACTGGTTACTCAAAGTGCCTTGTAATAGTATCGCTTCTCGGCCTCTTGGCTAAGATGAAAGTGTAGTATCTGTTCTTATCAGCTTAATGTGTGAGTATAGTGTGAATCGTCGAGTGTTCTAACGGTCTTCTGCTTTAAATATTTGATATTGTGTTGGTGTGGTCATCGGGGAACGTTGTTGTGTGCTGCCGCCTGCGATTACTATGAACGACTAGCACATAGGCTGTTTACTCATCGAAACTTCGAGTATATTGTACATCGGTGAGAGTTTTAGCGGTTTTATTTGGCCGTTGGAATAATTTTAGTACCATTTGAATAAACTAACAGTTAATTTGAAAAAGTCCAAAATATACATTAAAATCATTGTATTATTTTTTAATAGTACTACTGAAAGGTTTATAATATTTTGAAATATTAAATAATATAAATTTGTTTAATCTTTTAAATTGCCTTTGATAATTTATATTTCAATTAATTTGCCTTCACTGAAATACTTATATGTTCTTATAATAGCTTATCATAAAGAATAAATAGTCACTTTCTTTAAATAATAGCAATAAAAAATCCTTTAATTATTCAATAATTATAATTAACAATTTATATTTGAAATATTGTCTGTAATCCCTTCACTGAGTGTTCATATAGTTTATATGGGATTATCAGTTAAGAATTATTTGTATTTGGACTTATAATTCTACAACAAAAGTTCAATTAGACTCTCACATAACTACAAACTCTTTAAACAAATAAATTATATATAGCTTGCTCAGATATTATTAATGTTATAATTATTAATTTGATCTCGGGATAGGGGTTTCGGCCGGATCCATCCACATTTATTTAAATATTAAGGTTAGTTATAAATTATATATATCTTAGACTAATTATTACTTATTTAAATTTATTGAAAACATAGAATAATGATGATGATTTTAGAAAGAAAGTTCGAAAGTCTTAATATTAATATTGTTCGTTGAAACAAATTTTCACTATAAAGGTTTTTATGTGAATTTGGTTTCTTTGAATAAGGTTATAAAGTCAGATATGTTTGTATTAAAAAGGTTTTATCTCACCCAAATTTGTTGTCTTGATTCTCATAAGGATGAATCATTGATTTAAGGTATTTCACTGCAAGATATACCATAGATATTCGGCACAAAATATGTACGTCGATACTGTTCAATGGTTATTTCTGCACTAAAATTAAATTGTACTTTTTTAGACCATTGTTCTCCACGGGGTTCACATATAATCTCGTCACCAAAATCTCTGTCCCAGCTGATTTACATATGTTTAAAATGGATACAATATCTGATGATTGAACATGATTTATGATATGATACTTATATTATTATTATTTTTTTGTATATTTTATTTTATTCTATCTAATTATTCTTTAGTTTTAAATTATTTTTTAAGAAACAAACTCTTATTTTATGCCTGAATTATTAATTTGAATGTAGTGGCTCGTAATGTCGTCAGCCAATCAGAAGTGTGCTGGAGGCGGGGCTATTTTCGTGTGTCGATTGAATTAGCGAAATTTCGTAGATCCGTCCTCTTTACATGCTTCGCGTTTAAATAAATGAATTTTTATTAAAATTATGAAATGTATGTTTGAAAGATAATTTAGTTCTACAGCCCACAGATGTATCAATATTTTAGGATAATTTACTTTCATGTTTTATTTGTGTCGAATCGGTTGGGTTGTAATGCTCATTTTCTTATCCAGTGTCGTGTATGTCACTTGTTTCTTTATTTATTTATTTAATGGTTTTGGTTTATGTTTCGGGCCTTTTGTGATAAATGGTAAACATATAAAAAATGGTTCCTATAGGCCAGTTTTCTTTTATCAATTCTCTTTCATATATTTACTATTAATTTTTTTTCACATGGGACATTATAATATTCTTATATTTCTAATGCTAAATTGAGTTGTCGAGTATTGTGGATATATCGCGTTGGCGCTCTGGATTTCGTGTAGGCCGAGATTAGTTTAATTAATAATTTTCAACATAAAAACTGGACTTTTTTACTACAATTTCTGATATAAATTCACGTGATTTACTAAATACATAGTTTGTGACTCATGAGATAGAAAAGAGTGTTGAATTTTCTTTGTTGGATACGTTAATACAGAAAATCGGTAAGTAAATTGAGGGTTACAATTATATTTATTATTATTTGAGGATTTTCCATAACCTTTCTATAACTTTTTTAAATGGAAAATATATAACCTGTGATTACGTATTTTGAAGTCTGATTGACAGAAAGGAAATCATATTTTTTGGGGAAAAATAACTCTTTTTAAGATAATTAACAATTTTAAATAATTAAAATTTTTTTAAATTTCGAAAGTTTTTACCATTTCTTATACACTTTAGGAAATTTAAAGCAATATTAAATTTTTTTTAGTCAAAGCTAATGACTTTACTCTATTTTGAATTAAACAAATTTAATGGAATATGTCAAATTTCATATTGGTTACTGATAATTTGATATAATTAGATTATATACAAGCTTAAAATGGAATAAAAATGTATAAATTGTAACATCAAAGAAATTTGATGTTGATATTCCAAAAATTGACGAAACTGGAATAGATTGAAATAAGTTCGTTGGTCCGGTACTCCTAAAATCGAGAAACCCATTGATAAGTCAAGTGGCTCTAGATCGGGTCATTTTGAAGATAACAAGTGGAGACTCAGCATACATGTTTAAAATATATATTTTAACTCATATGTTAAGTTTCAATTCGATATATTAAAATTCAGCCAAATTAGAATGAGCCAACGCTTCATATATGAATGAGATTTCCACTTTTAGTGATTTCCCCTACTGCAAAATACATACCTTTTTTATCGATTTTTTTCAGACAAACATTGCTCGGAGGAAAGAAATACATATGACATATTTTATTGAAAAATACTTCCCCTACACGGAGGTATTTTTTTATTATTTTTCTTTATCTTCATCCCAGCTCGAAATATTAAGGAATATCAAAAGATTTTTTTTCGACTTTGGGAAATCGATAGACTGGTAAACTTTTTTTATGTTAATGTACATACTTTAATGCACTTATAAAAAAAATCAGCCGTGTTGTAAATTACTGGAACCTTTGGTCTAAAACTATCCCTACTGACTGGCCTTTGTATAATGTGAGAAAATATATTCAATATAATGTTCTGCATATTTACTGATAACTGAAAATATACTTAAATTACTTACTTACAATTTTTGACGTTAAGAATAATTTATTATTTAAATAATTAATTATGCAATTTCAAAATATGATAAATAATATTTGACAATATATTGGTTTGTGTAATTTGTTGACCCATTATTTAATACGGTTAAAAATATAAATTGGTCATAGAAGTTATCACTTTCAATGTGTGGTCTTAAGCACACCCAATTTTTTAAACAACTTTCTGTGATCAATTTAAAGTTTAATCTAAAATACCAACACTAATTATTTATTTGTTAACAGATGTACACCAGTTTTATCAATCTGATTTCATCATAATCGTAATAGATCAATGGACACTTAAATTGAATGAAAGAATTAATTAATTTTATTTGTTTGTTTTTTATTTCACAGATTAAAAATTGTTAAGTTCAAAAGTCATCACTCATTGTTGATTGAATCTCTGACAAATTATTTCTACTCTAAATTCTTAATAAAATTGTAATTTGCAGGTTATTAACAAACAAATAACAGTAATTTAAGGTATGAGACAGGGTGATGCCCTATTTATGTAATATTGCCTTGCCCAAAGGACTTACGCGTTCAAAATTGCGTTAATGGCTAAAACAACTTTTCAGCATTAAACAAAGTTTGGGAAACTTTGCAAAAGAAAAACTCCGACTTGCATTTCTGTATCAACCATTTCAGGTTGGAAAAATAAAATGGGGTTTGATTTTGCATGTTATGATGAGCCGAAATGGAATAATAACGATTAAGTTCGAAAATTAATCGATTTGAATGAATGTGGAAAAGATAATAATACTGTTATCGGTACTGACAACCGATAAACTGAAAATTTCAGGTTCAAAAACCACCTGGGCATAAGTTTACAGATTTGTTTTATTCAGATGAACTGAACTTTAATACAATTTAAGCTCGTTAACTTTAAAAGGATTAGGTTTAGCCTGCTTGTTATAGACGTTTTAGAGTGTTTGGAAAGTTGTTTCTGTTTGACGCCAAATGTCCTCGGGATAGGGGTTCCAAGTAATGTTGAGAGTGGTAAGATGTAAGATATAGGTATCGGATGAACGTTAACAGTTTAGATCCAGCGAGAAAGGCAAACATTTCGGAACTGATATGATACAAAATGCATGATTGTTTTGCAGGACCCACATTATTTTTGATTAAGGCCTTGATGTGTTTGAAGAAGTGTCATCTCAAAATGGGGTACAGAGCCACAACTCTAGCCTACAGCAGCCAAAAACATCTTGCTGTTGATTTTTAAGATTGTTATTCATATTGAGTTTCTCTACCGGATGATTCGTGACAGCTGAAGATAAATCTCCTAGTTTGGAATGTACTACCTAATTTCGAATTTTTACTGTAAGCGCATTTAACATATTCTCGAAAAAATAGCCAGAGAAGCCCATCTAATTAATTCTCACTTTAAATTTCGTTTTCAAACCCCACTGGTAATTTTCTATACAACAGTCATAATTGGAGGAAATATTCACATTGATCGATTAAAGTAAGTAATCTCAAAATTCAATTTAAACGTAAACGCCTTGAAAATACACCTGATTTAAGGGTTTACATTATATCTGCCAATTTGGAATCGGTACAATATGCGTACCATCAAAGTTTGTACAAAACAGAACTAAAAGTAGATGACTGCTGTTGTAGAGGTTACATGAAATGTACAAGTTTCTTTCCATCTCTTATCCATTGTAAAAATTGTAAATACTGCATCAAGAAATGATATTTGCCCCTAGTATGTTCTACTCGAAAGTTACTTCTCTGGCTGACGAGGATGGACTAATAACCAGTTAGTTTTTGATTGTCTGTCTCTAGTAGAAAATCTCTGCGTACCAGATACTGGCGAATTTTTTCTGCTCCAAATACAACTGCGAGACATTTTGATTCATAAACGGAAGATACTTTTATGTCTATTGTAGTTAAAGTGCGTAAATCATACATTATGGGTTTTTAACAGCCCTTTTTTCTGGAGTTGAACTGCTCTTAGTGCACTTGAGTTGGCGTCTCTGTTTAGGACAAAAGTCTTATTGCAGGCTGTCATCCAAAGTACAGGAGTTCGAAGATGTTCTCGGTAGGCATTACAAATAAAGCATCTATGATATTTCAATATTAAACACAATTGGTGTTTACATGAAACATAGAAACAAAAACGTGATTTACTTTCGAAAGAGAAGAATACAGTTGGAGAAATAGTACGAAACCAAATGCAAGCATGGATAAACCACTGTATATATATATATATATATATATATATATATATATACAAGAAAACCCCTAAAAATCCCCAATTTTAATATATTTTTATCAGTTGTAATATATTAGATGAAAATTAAATTCTGTAATTGAACATCTGCTCTCTCCTTATATACAGTGTCAAGAGAGTCAAGGTTATTAACAAGCAAATGAGATAACATATCATGGTCTTGTTATTAACGATATTTATGCAGCTTAAATAAATTAATTACGTTATAAGTAATTCTACTACGTTCTTTCCACGGGTTTACATATGATTCATCATACTTCAGTTATATATTAATTTTCCTTTAATAATAATTGATCTTCCTTAAATTCACAAAATAGGGTTATATAAACCATGGTGTAAATATCTATTTACACTATAATATAAACTAACAACCTGTAATATTGAAGTCCCAATGGGTATTCTGTTATTGTTGGTTTATTTTCCGTGGTAAATGTAAATATTATACAATGAAAAAAAGTTACAATACTGTAACGTAGGGATTGGGTTTTATTATCCAGTGAATTACACTTTTTGTAATAAAATGCTGAAATATAACCCCATTCCATAAATCAATGTTGGCTTTTACGATGTACGAAATTATGACAAATATTTTTTGCCATATTAAAACAAATTTAGTTTAAAATACAGCAGTGAAATTAAAAATGAAGAAATCACTTAACAGAATATAAAGGACATTTTACTGATAAGTGATTTAGACACTGAACATTTTTCTTTTAAATGTATTTATGTTGTATAAATGGAAGATAAAAGTAAGCACAAATTACCTGAACTTTATAAATTATTTTCCAATTGTTTAGAGGAAAGATGATTTTATGTATGAAGGAATCATTAAATCTTACTTGGTTATCAAAACGTGTCATTATTGTTTTGTTGACCGCTATTGTTTGTTATCAACGCCATTCACAATCATCAAGTCCAAATTTCTAATTACCAGTGTTTTTAAAGCTCATTCACGTTTTCTGAGATCTCTTTTTGAAATCTTCACAGTTTAACAAGTTCTTCTAGATCCTGACCTTTTCCGCTTTTCTTTATATTAGTTCTAACAACAGTTTCAACAAGATAGCTTACATTTTTTTCGAAGGTCATCATCAAGATCATCACTACCCTTAAGTCACATCAGTTTTCTCTGTAAAATCTAAATATTACAAAAATTCCTGCTTTTTATTCACTCATTTCTTAAGGTTAATACTTAAACAATTTTGATGATTCTTTTTTTATTTAAAAGATAATTTCAAGTTCTACAGTAGGCCTAAGTCACTGTGAAGCTAAATATTTGATTTACACTTTTATTTTTGTTACATTCCCAGTTTTAAAATTGCATCAGTATGCTACAACTAAATTAATAGGAAATAATTGGTTCTAAACAGCCGATAACCTAATTGAGTTTCAAATAAAAAGTTATTTATTTTATTCAACAGTCAACCGTTGATTGAGGTTATGATATTGTTGATGTGTTTTAGGTCTGATTTATTGCTGTGTTTGTTGGTGTGTAGTTGAACTATAATAAATGATAGTAATATTGTTAAGATAAGTGGTAATTGAATTAAGAATTTGAATACTTTTAATAAATTAAAAAGGTGAAAAACAAGTTGACTTTCGTTACTGTACATCAAAATTGGTCGAATTTCGACCACAGGAGATACTCGGAAATTAATAAATAAAATTATGCTTTGTAATGTAAGTGTTGAATGTGGATGTCACTTTGCGTCACAACACTTTGCATGTGAAAGTACTGTATCTATTTGTATGTAAGTGTATTTTTATTAGTATGTACAATAAAAAATACTTATAACAATTATTATAAGAGAACTAGTAAGCCCCCGTGAAAAAGTTACAGGCAGATTAATTAGATTCACATCAGAAATACTACATAACTATGCTTAACTCAGTAAATGTGTACAATTATAGCCTAAGGATTAACAGGCCAACTAGTTAAGATTTTATATTTATATACTTTATTATATTTAAAAAAAAGATAAATATTATCTTTTAATTGCTTTTTATTTCATATTCATAGATCAAATTATTTAGAAGTTATTAATATCATAGTGAAGAAATTAATACTCGATTACATTTATCGAAGATTTACAAATATTTTCGAAGTGAACCGAAAATAATTTCCTCTTCTTTAAATTTGTTTTAAGGAATGTATTGATGATAATACAGTTTATAATCTGAAAACAAATCGTATAACGTATTATATCATACATTAGTTCTATAACTCAATTTAAAACAAATTACTTCACAAGAAATTGAAATTACTGTATAATGATTGAAGTTATAAAAAATAACCCCAAAGTATAATCTACGCTTTGTTTAAGTATTTTAGATGATGGATGAAATCAGCTGTTATATTATATGATACACGTATGTATGCATGTATGTACGGACGTACATTCGATTTTATAGGGGTTGAAGAGAAATATTTTATATATTTATTGTCTTTTTATGAGTTAGTTTAAAAAAGTTATAGTATAAAACTTGTTATAAATTAATTTAAACTAAATATTATATTGGTATTTAGTATAACCATTATGGCTTTGTAGTATTTACACTTGTTCACAGGTACCCAGGTGCATTTTTTTTTGTGTACTACAGTAGTTTGTAAATGTGTTTATTACATAAAGTTGTCAATTTGTTTATTTCTGTGTTCATAATTTAATAAAATATTAATGTTTCCACTTTAACGAATGTCTTTCAGAATCATACATATTTTTTAGAAATATGTCGGTGAAAGATACGAATGATAAAATGTTATACTATAGAAATGTTGGAAGTTATTTGTTAAAGGTATCCTTAAATCACATTCCAAGTTTTGTAAAAGTTCCAGAAATGAACCTTTAGTAAGAAAATGCGCTTCGCAGCTGCAATAACCATTCCTGGAAAGCTTCTGTGTGCTACGTTCGTATTTTGCTAAATTAAACTTCTTAAGTTAAATGTTTTTAGACTTCAACAAAAATTGTTCTACTTGATAGAGTAATTCTAATAATGTTGTTTTCGCGTTAATGATGAGTTCCACGATTGAAATGTTTTCAAGTAATTACGGGGCACATACAGTTTTCTAACAATGTCCTTGAGGGTAAATAACTGTTTTGAAATGAGATTTTGCATATTTCTTTCAGTCTTTTAATTAATAGAAATTTATTAAAATAACTTACAGAATAAAATTTTTTTGCTTAGCGAACGAATGCTTTATCCGATTTTTATTTTATTACCACAGACTTTCATGATTTTTAAATGGCTTCAATTTGAAGCATCACAAGCCATATGTGTTTATTTCAAATTTTTGAGATGGGGTGGCAGAAGAGAAGAGAATAGAACAGAATTGCTTTTATTTTTGGGGGCGATGTTATCTCTACCACCTAACCTCATAATCACGAAACGCGGCAGCGTTCCATGCGTCAAGATATGGCACACTACCGCACTATATTATGTTTGAAATGGGCGAGCTCGATTTTCTTTTTTTCCTATTTTAACAGCCACGGCTCTAAATGAATTGAAAACTCCTTTAATAGGGTATGTAAAGCATAATTGTGTTGTTTTGAATTAAAAATTCATTCAGAATGTTAATAATTATATTAAAGGGTTGTTTCACTTATTTTACTCGATACGACGATTCTTTTTCTTTGTGTCCAAAAATTTCTTCTCCAGAGAACATTTCCTTCTAACTTTAGTGCGCATGCGTCGCGTCGTATCACGGAACTCTATGGCACACTACCGCACTTAGAAAAGATTTTAAAATATTTTGCCTTCAAGGGTTGAAACAAACCCTAAAACAATAAGTATTGTTTGTTATACTTTCCTTAAGCTAGAAGGTTAACATGTTGTACATTTATTGCTTACACGATACATATAAAAAGTTAACCAGATTTACATTTTGATACGTTCTGCTAAGGGGTGAAAATATAGTAACAACCCCTAAAACAATAAATATTAATTGAATACTGCATAGGAACATGAAATTTCTTACACTTATTGCTTGTAGGCGTTAGAGGCGCATTAATAAAGGGTTTTAAAATATTTGGCCTTTAAGGGTTCAAACTATAACTAAAACTATAAATATTGTTTGTTATATTTTCCTTTAACCTAAAACGCTGAATTTTTTTACATTTATTTCTTGCACGATAAATATAAAAAGATAATCAGTTTTACATTTCGTTACGTGCTGCTAGGGGTGAAAATGTGATAACAACCCCTAAAAACAATTAATACACATTTTTTATACCTTCCTTAAAGCTAGAGAGCTGATATTTTGTAAATTAATTTCTTACAAGATACATAGAAAAAAAAACAATTTTACATTATGTCACATTCTCTTAATAGGTGGAAATGTAGTAACAACCCCTAAAACAATAAATATTAATTTTTATATTTTCCTTTAAGCTAGAAAGCTGACATTTTTAACATTTATGTCTTACAAGGTATATATAAAAATAAACTACTTTTACATTTTGTTACGTTCTGCTAAGGGGTGAAAATCTGGTAACAACCCATATAACTATAAATATTAATTTAATACCGCCTAGGAACTAGAAATTTGATACACATATTGCTCATACATGATAGAGGCGTACTAGGAAAGGATTTTTAAAATATTTGCCTTTTAAGGGTTGAAACAACCCCTAAACAATAAATATAGTTTGTTACATATCTCAAACACCCTACCGCCTAGAAACTTGAAATTAAGTACACCTATATGTCGGAAGCGCTAGAGGCGCAATAAGAAAATATTAAAAAAATATTTTGCCTTTAAGGTTTGAAACAGCCCCTAAAACAATAAGTAATAATGATATTGAAAGGATAGAGTAATAGAATTCTTAGAAAACTAAAATGGTGGCGTATTAATCTATTTCGAAAAAAGATTAGCATAAGATGCGAAAGTGCCGATAAAATGCTTACTTTCGAAAATATAGTACTCTCAATGGCCTGCTTAGTGTCGGGATAATATTAGACAAACGAAGTTGTAAAAATAGATTAACAAATTAGCGCATATTTTACGTAGAAGAGCAGCTGTAAAATGGTTCCATTAGTGAAGTTTCTACAAATTTTTGCGAGGAATAGACACAAAAAAAAAATTACGCAAGACAGTCCACCTCGAGCGCTCTTTGCGATCAACTGGCAAAGTTGTATTCACGAACAAGTACTATCCAGTATTGTTATCGGTCAGCAAAGGCTAGCGATTTGTATGGCTAGATAAAATAAGAGTAATAATTGGCTATCTATTGAAGATAATACTATTATAAAAAAAGAATAGGCCAAAAACTTAAAATACAATTATGTTCATTCTAGAGAGTATTTAAATAATAAATTGATATAAATAAGGAAACTGTAACTTATTTCATTTACAACGAACCTGCCAAAAAAATTACCGAATCCTCCCTAAAACAGCTTTTTAACAAAAGCAAAAAATAACGCGTCAAGCTATGATTATTGTTTTATTTCAAAATAAACGGTATCAGTTAACTGACACAAACTTTCTCCCAACTTACTGAAGTCAAAATAATATTGTTTTTAATCATTTTATTTACTACTTTTTAGAACAAAACAAAAAAAATAATATTCTACCTACGTCAATCGTATAAAAAAATTATTGTCCCAGGCGGGATTCGATCGCGCGTCCTTTGAATTACTGGCCGTGCTCGCTACCGTGGTGCTACCCCGTGCGGCCGCTGCCGCGATGCTAGATTGACAACACAAACTTGTTTATTTTTAAACATTTCCCCATAATTATAAAACGCCGAAGTTTTGATAAAAGTAGGTGGTGTCATTTTGTTTGGCATCTTAAGCACTATAAATACTGGAAATTTGATCAAAATCGTTAGAGCCGCATTTGAGAAATTTGCATTTTTGTCGGTTTTTATGGGTTTTTAGGGGTAAATTACCCTTAAAAATTGCAAATCCAAAAATATGAAAAAAACGCCTGGAGATATTAGGGTTTAGTACCTACATACCAAATTTCATGAAAATCGGACCAATAGTGTCCTCTCTGGTCGTGTATACATACAGACAGACTGACAGACAGACACCACTCTAAAAACACTTTTTTAGGTTCAGGGAGCACCAAAACAAAAAATTCCACTAAAAATATTTTTGGGTTCAGGGAGCACCAACACAGATAATTGCACTAAACAATTTTTTGGGGTTCTGGGAGCACTAAAACAGATAACTCAACTGAAAATTCAAATTCGAACATTTTTACGAAAACAATACTTTCTCCATATACTACGTATAGGGTGGAGAAATTAAAAAGAATTGAAATAAACAAATTTGTAAAGCTATGCTTTAAGAATATAAAATATCTATATATTAATAGGCAAGCACAAAACTTGTCGTCCTTTTTTCTCAGCTTGTGTGCATCGTAGGAGAAATTCGCGCATACCGTTAGAAAGGTAGTGTCCTGTAGATGAGCAGAATCCCATTATAATTTTCATCGGTCCTCAGGGATACGCCAAAGTGGCCCTTAAAGTTTCAATGTTAATCTTATTTAAGGTCAATCTTAAGGAAGAAGAAGAAAGATTTCTTTTGATTTTATCAGCTGCACAAAAAACAGCTGTTTATATGAAAAGCTTAAAACAGCTGATTTTGATCAACAGCTGATTTTGATCAACAACTGATTTGGATCAAAAACTGAATATAATTTTAGGTTAGGTAAATCTAGCAATAGCGAAGCATTGCCGGGTCCACTAGTTTAATTAAATATAAAAAAAAGAGGGGAGGAATAATACACTGTACACCTACTGTTAATCACTGAACAAATATATACAGTATTAAAAAAAAGCAAGAACGAAATTAACTAATATGTAAAGCTATGAATCTACAACTGAACAAATTAACAATATCTTTCTCTCAAAATCACCAAAACCGATCGATGCTCTTCTTTCAAGACTGTACAACTTCTTCTAATCAGTACTTTCACTTGAATGTATCCATGAGTCTAATTAGAAAATAGTTGAAACGCTTGGCGGTCATTTTATTGACTAGCCTCATCGATAAATGCAGAATTTGCGACTATCTTCACTCTTAAGCTCTATAGGCGATCTAGTTATATTTATGTTATACAAGAGGCGATGATAAACACCCACGTTTTTCGCCTTTAAACCCAAAAAAAAAATATATATGTTATAAAAGAATCATTTCCGAACAATATCTTGGAAATTTAAATGAAAAGAACCGCCAAGCGTTTCAATTATTTTGTAATTAGACTCATGGATACATTCAAGTGAAAGTACTGAGTCGAAGAAGTTGTACAGAGTCTTGAGTGAAGAGCATCGATCGGTTTTGGTAATTTTGAGAGAAAGATATTTTTAACGCGATTAATATTTCTTCAGTTATAGATTCATAACTTTACATATTAGTTGATTTCATTCTTGTTTTTTTTTTAATACCTGTTCAGTGATTATCTATAGGTTTACAGCGTTCTTCTTTTTTTTTGTTAATACTTAATCAAATCTGCTATTCTTAAAGCATAGCTTTACAAATTTGTT
This sequence comes from Philaenus spumarius, assembly GCA_018207615.1. Classification (NCBI taxonomy): domain Eukaryota; kingdom Metazoa; phylum Arthropoda; class Insecta; order Hemiptera; family Aphrophoridae; genus Philaenus; species Philaenus spumarius. The sequence goes on from JAGFPH010000783.1 coordinate 219,803, forward strand.
TATTTCAATTCTGTTTTTTAAAATAAAAAATAATCATATCTTGACGCATTTTTTTTGCTTTTGTGAAAAAGCTTTTTTTTTTAGAGGATACATAATTAATTACATTGTAATACATACAAATTATAATAATAAAACAACAACAACAACAACAACAACAACAACAATAACAACAACAACAACAACAATAACAACAACAATAACAACAACAAAATAATAACAGAAAATTGAATAAGAAATTAATATAACATCGAACTAAAATATATTGACAAATTTTTAAAAGAAAAAAAATAAACTAACAAAAACTGTTTTTTAAATGAAAAGTTAGCTTGACTTTACATTTTAAAACACAAATTATATAAATACAAAGACATTTATTCACAAAACATACTCACACAAAAGCACATTCATACATAATACTTATAAAATTGACTTCACAAAACAAGATAAGCAACATTATACTATTAAATAAACTAAAATACATAATTATCCTAATTATTATTACTCATCCATACAACTTCATTAAAAAAAAAAAGACTAATCATTCCATTAGACTACACATCAATGGACACTTGATCCATTTTATTTAACAAGAAAGTTTTAATTTGTAAATTGGTTTGGTAGGGTCCCATTGGCGGTCAATAACTGTCCCGAGATCAGATTTTGTAAATATTATTCCGGTTTTTAGAATCATTCTCCATAGGCACGACAACATTCCCATTTATTATGATAAGTATGATAAGTGTATGAATACTTCCAAAAAATTGAGCTAACTGTCTTTACGTATGACATTTACCAAATGTAAAATGATGGTCTTTTAAATTGTTTGATTTTGAATTTTAAAAAAAGTGAAACACTAAAATTAAAGTTTAGTAAACATGTTTTAACTGTCACATTATTATTGAATAAGTAAGTGTATGTTTTAAAATTATTATTATTGTTTTTATAATTAGGATTTTAAAAAAATAAAACATAAGCAAGATCACAAAAAGGAATTCAAAGTAAAAATAAAACTGCAAATCCAAATGCAAAAATTTATTTGCCTTTCCTTATATAATTTATTTGCGTTTATTTTTAATTGGTAACTGAGACATAAATTATTATTAGTGTTTATTTCGTGTGTTGCTCTTATCTAATGCCAACAAAGAACAAAACAAATGTTAAAAACTTGTTAAATGTTGTAAATCTAGTCATTGTTTTTTTTAAATAAAATTGCCTTTGAAGTTTTTTTTATTCTTGCAACTATTTCATTAATTTATTAATTTAACTATATATAAAATTATAACCTTATTTCATTCAGTATGTCAAAATCGATGGTCTTAAAACAGGAGAATAACTGATTTCAGTGTCTGATCCGTTACTCAAAAGAGGTCGGTTACCCGTTAAAGTATCTTGACTAAACGTGCCCAAACGTCACCTCACGTCGCGTCGTTGTAAACTAAAGTAAATTTGTCTCTTCAGTTAAGGAGTCTGTGTAAAACATCAGATTACCCCTGCAAAAACACGGCTACCTTAGGACTTGACAGTGAAAGTAATGGTAACTACTCCGTTAGCAAATTTGTTATTAACAATGCAATCAGAGAGACGTTACCAGACTCAAAACAAAGAGATAAATTAATTAAGTAGTGATGGTGTTTATTCACATTCCGTTGCATTTCTCAGAGCAAATATTCGACTACGATATACAACTTTGCAAGATTTGACCTGTTTATGGTGGATTGAGGTTCCCTTGTTTGGCAAAATTCTAGTTTTACACACAATAATATTCAATTTTACCTGAGAAATTATGTTTAGCTCAAGCTGATTATGGCCAGTTCTTGATAAATTCCATCTGGTAACATAATCTGTTTGTGATTGAAGTCTTATTGTGTCATTTTATAATATTTCTATAAGCACTGAAGTAGAAAACACTCTATCATTCTATTCCACTATTTTACTAAATGTGCAGGTTTTATCTAATAAACTTTGTATTATTTATGAACCCTCGAAAAACATATGCCACGTCAAATTTGAATAGGCTATATTGTACAACTCCATCACAACCAGCTGTTAGGAATTATGTCATTTCAAACCTGCTGTTAAGAACTACGTCATTCTAAACCAGCTGAACTATGTCATTCCAAACTAGCTAACAGAACTAATAGCAGAGTTTAACAAGAGCTGTCATTCCAAACCACCTGTAACAACTATGTAATTCTAAATTGCTGTTAAGAACTATGTCATTTTAAATCATTTGAAAGAATTATGTCAGTCAAAACAGCTGTAAGACCTTGTAATTCTAAACTTGCTGTTAAAAAAAATGTTATTCCAAACCAGCTGTAAGAACTGTGTGATTTTAAACTTGCTGTTAAGAACTACGTCATTCCAAACCATATGATAGAACTATGCAATTCTAAACTTGCTGTTGAGTAAGAACTATGTTATTCCAAACCAGCTATTAATGGCTATGTCAATCCAACCAGGTGTTAAGAACTACACTGGATTCCACGTTCACCGTGCAGTACAGAGCGCCCATAAGCCATGTTATCCATACGACAGTCTCAGCTATACTAGAAAACTAAAAATCATCAACTGCCATGCAATGCTAAGTCAGTTGACGCAACCCGCATGACAATAAATGTGATGTTCCCTGTAATGGTAGTAGAATATCTAATCTCCCGTAAGAACTTTACTGCACGGAAGTCATTCTAAACTTGCTGTTAAAAACTATGTAAACCCAAAGCAGCTGTAAGAACTACGCAATTCTAAAATTGCAGTTAAGAACTATGTCATTCCAAACCATTTGAAGCACTGTGTAGTTCTAAACTTGCTGTTAAGAACTATGTTATTCCAAACCATCTAGAGTTTCACGTAGTTTTTACTGACAGTAATGAATAGGCCTATTCGTTGAGTATAATCATCTTTCAAAATAGTTTGCTGTATATCAATTAAAACCTTTGGAGCAATAAATAAATTAGCAAGTATTTCCACTACCTCTGTACTTGTTTTATATTACTCTTGTATCCAACAATAATTTGAGTGAGTGAAAAGTCTGAGAATGGCTTAATATTTCGTTTATAAGGACAATTTGAAGGTAGATATGATTAAGGAGCCTACTTTAGTAAAAAAAATATTTTATTAAGATGTCAAAAATTTGGTCGGCCATCTTTTATCCGCCATTTTGAATGTAATTTTTTTTTATATATGAAAGTGATCCATGTGATACATCATTTCAATGGAGGATTTTAAAACAAAATCAATGATGAAAACCGCACATCCATATCTCAAACCGTTTTGAAGATATTTGCATTTATTTACATGGAATCATATCATTTAAATATTTCCTGTATTACGGGAAATAAAAATTAAGGATTTATTTATAGTAGGGTATTTGAAAAATAATGATTACCAAAATATCAAACCGGTACAACGCAATAAAGCTGAATAATATTAATTTGTTCGAAAAAAGGTAATTTACTTTTGTTTTGAACTTTTTGTTCACAACAAGGGTCTATTACATTTAGAGTTAGAACATCTACACCAGAGGCCTGCATGGGTTGTATAACTAATAATTATCTAATAATAACGAACGATTTAGTCAGGAACCGAGACGTTTGAATAGTAAACACAGGCGCCGTGAATTGCCCGCACAAATTGTTACCCTTGCCACTGTTACTGTAGTTATACATTACTGGACTTTACTACCTTCTCTGCACAATGCGTTCGTAATCAATGTTGACGCAGTAACGTTACTAAGAATTAAGTACGTTTTAACTGTTTAGTTTAACGCATTATATGCTTAACACAGTCCGGGTTTTACAAAACTAATATAATATATTACATATAGTAATTGGTAAAGTTGTGCTTTTAGGTCGGAATGTGACCTCGAAAGTCAATAAATAACTCCTAAACACTTGTGTCCACACTTAATGGCTGATTTCTGTTAGGTCGTAAACTACAGCTGTTTTTATTCTAAGAATCCATTAAAGGAAAAATATTATTATCATGTAATGTGTGTTTTCTTAACACAAGGATAAACTCGCTATTTTATATTTCAGTAAATAGAAATCGTTTAATTTTATTATACAGGATTTTCCATAAAAATGTTTAAATATATTTTCTTTAAGTGCGTTGGCGTAAGGTATATTATTTAAGTGGCGTTTGGTCGGATTGTGTTTAGAGCGCCGAACTGTGGTACAATACACAATAATATATATTTATTTTTATTTTATATCATCTATAGTTAATCAAATTGAAATAGTTTTGGACTAATATTACTTTATTACTTAAAAATAGAGGACACAAAATCATAAATACATAAGTTTGGTTTTATTGTACAAAAAATTGTTATACAGGATTCAGTACTATGCGGCAATGTCTCGGTAGCTCATTCGATAGCTAAAAATACGAAAAAAAAGTTCTTACAAACGTAGGCCCTATAACAATTTAAAATATATATATTAAAATTAAAATGTATGAATATCGAAAGTTCTATTAAAAAACAACCATAGGAAAGATGCCTTTCATTAGATTAGTGTAGCCTAATGACACCTAGTGGAGAATATGCGAACTTCCAGAAAAAGATGCAAATTGTTAACTAACCCGGTTTCGAAACTGAAATCAACCAATTAAAATTACTTCCCGATATTTTCGACATGCAATTCCCATATCAAAATCACGCAAAATTATTATATCAATCTAAGAAAATTAATACCTTAATCTAATATTAAATCATTCATTAATTATCTCTATTTGAAAGTCAAGACTTGTCTAACGAATAATAAGTTTAAAGCGGAAACCGTCATTAAAATTCAATTTACATGAAAACCATAAACTCTGAAGAAAAACCGACATAGTCTATAAACAGAATGAACCCTTTTACACACAAAAAGTCTTTGACGAAATTAACAAATATACACCGTTAAAACGGGACAATTGGAAAACCAACTTAAAAAATCATTTCCAACGTACTGCCAAAGACATCTTCTTTCGGTAGCCACGCCCACGACGGAAGAACTTACCTGTGATTGGATCGTGAATTTACATCAGATGATTTAGTTTCTTTGGGTTTTGAACATTAAAAAACTAGATTATACAAGAGGTACCTGTAATATGGAGTTATTTAAGTATTTTATTCTATTTATCTATTATTTCCCCCTATAAAATAACTATTAATTATTCTTTTAATGATTTCACTTTTCAAAAAACAATTTTATACTCGAAAAGAGAAATTTGTTTAACCATTTCATTCATAAACCCTTACAAACACCACCACCCGAAGTGTATATTTAGTAGGCAAGTGTATAAAAGTTCCGGAGTGTAACAGCAGTGAAAAAATGAGTATTATTGTAAAAGCTGCCAAAGTAAGCAGTTGCAGAATTGGTTTGTGCTACACAATTTAATAAATTAGATATTTTCGGACCCAATTTAACCATTCAAGACGACCAACAAGATTGGAAGAAGAACCGAAGATACATATCTGATCAAGTATAACCCAATTCCAAGTTAAAACGATAAAGAAGAATCGATAAAAATTTGGTTAGGCCATTCTAATTACATATAGGTTACCGTACGTTTTTTTCACATATTAGGCCTAGTGGTGAAACCACACAAACTATTAATATAAACTAGAACCCAACGAACTTTATTTCACGTTGAAACAACGTATCATTGTGATAAGAACTATGAACTATTTCTAAGCATGCCCTATTACATAATTTCATTCACCCATAACTATATCATACAAATTTGCTACTTACTAATAACGATTTACTATTTTCTTTACCTTTTGTTTCTGTTAATAAAACTATGTAGGCCTATTATAATATTTCTTCCATCAGTATATCAAATTAAACTTGGGAAAAGACGGCACTAACCCCACCGAGATAAAGTTTGCTTGTTTCGTTAACCAATCAACAGTAACGAACAATATTTATTGAACTATAAATACACTTATAATTGGTATTTTGTGTCAAAAGGATCTTAACTAATGTTGAAAATAATTCTTTTACTTGTTGATTAAAAAATCTAGATTACTTTTACTGCAAATTGTGTCTTTAATTATTTTACCATATATAATCTAGATAAGATATGTATCAAGTAATGTAAGTTTATTACTGTGATATATTTGTAATTTTGATAATTAAGATTCGTAAGTGAAGCTTCCCAAATATTAACGAATAACAGATAAATTATTATTGTGTTGTTGTAGCCCGAAAACCTTTCATTTTCCAGATATATTCCATTTAGTTTTTTTTTTTTACAAAATAATTCCTATATAGAGGACGGTTTAACCGATTGAGTTCAAACTTGCCACGAAGTTTAACTTAACAATGATATATCTAAAAAACATTATCGATTCTATCAAACTATGTGTTTCAAAATGGCCGATGATTGATAATTATTTCAAACCTAAATTACTCAAAAGCTGTATATTTTAACAAAAATGTCAAGGCACCTTTCTTTTATGTAGCCCTTTTGATTGAAAGACAATAGTTAAGTTATATTATGTAGTAATTGGTTTGTTTAACCCGGCATTCTATACCAACAGGATAAACACAGCAATATTATTGACACTTACATTACATCACTCTTGCCTCTGCTTTAATTGAGAATCGAATAATCGTATTTTGTAATGGAAATTTATGTCCTATGTCAGACAAACATCTTCCGTCGAACAATATTATTTTCTCTGGCAATAGAGAAGCTGGAAATGTTTATCTAATGTGATCAACCGACATAGTTTTTCCTTAACTTAACCAACGTTACATTCGATCAATACTTTATCACTTGGACAACCTATTGATTAAGTATTTTATTGTTTATACTTCTGTTAATTTAATTATAAGATAAAAAAATATTATCGCTTACTACAGCTAAAATTACGGGAGATCTACTCTTATTGCGTTATAGTTTTGTAAAGCCTTCAAGTACTAAATCTATTGGCCCGTTTACACGTGTTAAGTATACAAGTGTTTAGATAATTTTAAGTCATTTTATAGCGTGTGAAAGGCCAAGACAAGTTTCACCATCCGATAGGGAATCAAAAGGGTTACAAAAAAGGTATCTTGACATTTTTTAATAAAATGTACGGTTTTGAGTAATTTAGGTTTGTAATTTTCAAACAGCCGCCATTTTGAAACGTATGATTGGCTAGAATCTATTATTTGTGTTAATATGTATCATTTTTAGGTTAAACTTAAAGCCAATTTTGAATCATTCAGTCAAACTAAAAATACAAAATGGCAGATATCTGGAAAATGAAGACTTTTTGAATTTTTTTCTAGATTTTATTTTTATTTTTACCCATAGAACCCCATGTAAGTTTACTAGGGTTCTCGTGAAACACTCTGTAGATGCATATAAATCACATATATTATTTATTGAACTTATGTTAACTGTTACGTGAATTTTAATCAATATAAAATATAAATTTTACTTAATTAGTGTGTATTTTATTGTTCTCCTTGTATAGTAAACATTTATAATTATATAGACGAGTTTCACGTCTTTCTCGAAATGCATGTGACGCCACGGTGTAGTCACTCCTTCAGCAAAGGAGCTACTAATCTAATTATATTAGGTATTTTCATATCATTTAGCCTCTAGGAAACATCATTTAGCTTTTAATTAAACAAGTATTCGTTATAGAAATGGAATCAATGTATAACTACAGCAATATACTGTTAGTAAAGAAATAAGATTTGCCTGTATTTGGTAAATTTATCGTTGTATTGGTACTAAATCATTAACAAGGAGAGCATGATCCTTTTGGGGTCAACAAATGTTTGTTTTGTTTTTTGTTTGGTGTTAGTAAAATCTACATTTCATCCCCTTTCAGAAAATATATAACACTAAATACCTTGGAAGCCAATAAAGAACTATAAATTGGTTTTAAAAATACACCTACAATGTATCTAGTCAACAGTTTTCAACAATCGACAGGGCACTCTTGATTATACGACATATATTACATAATATAACAAAAACCTAATCAAATGCAATTTTTAGTTGCTTATGTTTGTAGTTTTAATTGCATTTGGAAAAGTATGTTTCGTAGCAGACGACTGTTTTAAAGTGTTTGTCACGTTGTTGTTTATGTTTCCTCAGAGTTGTGTTTAGGTCTACTCATTTTGTTGGCTACATTTGTGACCTTGAGCAATATTAGTTTATTACTGTGAATATTGGCGTAGAAATATGCCTATTATACAAAAAATTCAATATAAATTTATACAGAGGTAATAAGTTAGCCCAAAAAAATTGACAATACCAGGATGAAAAAGTTAGAAAAGAAATTAAAGAAGAAAATAAAAAGAAGAGATCAAAAGGAAGTCTTCTAGGCAAGAGAAATAAACGCTACCAAAAACTGGCACATACTTTCTCAATAACATATTTAAATTATTAAACAGATTTACTGTGAATTCATAATTCTATTAAAGTAGGAGAGTGGATATATTAAAGCAAGAAAGTAACTAATAAATATTATTATTATTATTATTGAAACTATTCGATCGATTTCGAAAAAATTTGCACCAAACATGTAAATTACGCCTGTATAGATGCACGAAAACAGGTTTCGAAATCTTTTGAGAAACAAAACCCTTTTTACCCCAAAAAAACCCCAAAATCAGTTATTATTATTATTAGCTAATCGATAATTTTTAGAAAGATATTGTAGAATTAATGGCTATAAATAAGCCAAATTTTATTAAAATCGTTAGAGCCGTTTTTTTTATAAAAAATAAAAACAGATTTTTTGATTTCTAACTAAATGAATTTTATTGTAAGTGTTGTCCAAACTTGTTTTGAACTTGATTTCCCGAATGTAGTGTTTTTTTTTTTTTTGTATATTTAGATACACTTTGTGAAAAAACTGTTAGACCTAAACTTCTGAAATATTGCACAGTTTTTCTACATGATCCATTGAGTACAATCACACATTTCTATTAGGTTATGTTTAGTGTAAGGTTGTGAAGAAATATAAAAAGTGTTAATTTTTAATTGGTAATATTTAGTTAAATATATTTTTTACGTAAGTAAAATTTTTCTTTTACATTGCCTGATTTTTACAGTGCAGCCATTCTGATTAAGTATAGAAAATTTGAAGTTACTGTGTCAAATTCAATATTAATATTATCCGAGTCACTTCAATAAATAAATTTACTGTAAATTATAGTTACCTAAATATTACGTGAATTTTTCCGTCATGTGACTTAATTTGGTCTTCTGCTCAAGACGCGTTTCGGGGCCGTAGTCCCATCATCAGTTGTAAATTAGATCACTCCGTTGGAGGTGTTTATAAAATATAAAAACACAAACACAATACATAAAAGACACTATACACGCACATATACACTGTCACGCGTGATAGACGAGGAAGCGCTGTCTAGTTAACCCTCACGTCAATATTTTTGTATATGTGCGTGTATAGTGTCTTTTATGTATTGTGTTTGTGTTTTTATATTGTACTAGCTGACCCGTACGGCGTTGCCCGTGGTGGTTGGTATTTTCAGTCTTTTTAACGTAATTGTATTCTTTTTAAGTGTTCAGTCAGTGAGTGGTATTTGGCTTTTATATATATAGATCTTAAATAATAAATGCACGATTGTCATAATAATAAAAGATCTGAAATTATGATTTTAGTAACTTTGATCCCCAAACCCCCCTAAAATTTTGAATTTTTTCAAACCCTTTTTTAGTGATCACCTATGGCCCTAGAGGAAGCTACATACCAAATTTCATTCAAATCCATTCGGTAGTTTTAAAGAAGTAATTTTTTAATAAATTTGATCCCTCCCAAACCCCCCCTAAAATTTAGATTTTTTTCAAACCCTTTCCTAGTGAGCATCTATGAGCCCTAGAGGAAGCTACATACCAAATTCCATTCCAATCCGTTCGGTAGTTTTGAAGAAGTCATTTTTTAATAACTTTGATCCCACCCAACCCCCCCCCC
>JAGFPH010000783.1:239914-251538 GCA_018207615.1 Philaenus spumarius
CAAAGATGGCGAAATCTCAGAAAAGCTGATTTATTCTGTTTAAAAAAGAAAATAATTTAATTTAATTTAATTAAGAAAATAAAAAAATAAAGATGGCGGAAACAGTGGCCGGCGTCGGCGCCTCAAGGTCACCCTCAACGCCCATGTTACTCTCCTCAAGGTCAACACCTCACAAACGTTAACTATCCTCAAGGTCAACATCTCACACACGTTACACTGCTCAAAGGTCAAAGGTCAAGGTCAAGGTCAAGGTTGTTCTAAAGGGGGGCCGACTCTACTAGTATAGTTTTATCTTATAATTAATTTACAGAAGTATAGGCTAAACAATAAAATACTTAATCAATAGGTCGTCTAAGTGATAAAGTATTGATCGAATGGAATGTTGGTTAAGTTAAGGAAAAACTATATCGGTTGGTCACATTAGATAAACATTTCCAGCTTCTCTATTGCCAGAGAAAATAATATTGTTCGACGGAAGATGTCTGACATAGGACATAAATTTCCATTACAAAATACGATTATTCGCTTCTCATATACAGCAGAGGCGAGAGTGATGTAATGTAAGAGCCAATATGTTTACGGCTGGAGGATGTATGAAGACGTTTTTCATAATTAATTACTTTTAACACTTTCCGTGCTACGCCATTTTACGGTCCTATTAGCAATGACTACCAAGTTGGCGTCCTCGGATTGAGCTTGCGGCTTTAACTGTGTCAGTCATAGGACTTGACGCGTTCGACCTATGACTGAGCGCCGATATAACAGCATAATAAAATCTATTCATTGCACGCCCATTTTTTGTGAACACTTTAAATAATTTATAAAACCTTTTCTGAATAATACAAATAATATTATTTTTACGTAAAACACATTTATTCAATAAAAAATTTCAATAATGAAAAGTAATTATAATAGTGAATGATTTTAATTTCTCACTGTACTATAGTATAGAGAAAGTATAGTGAACGCAAAAAAAAATCGATGTTGAGATTTTTGTGGAAATATCCGTTTTGAGACCCCCTGAGTTCAAAAAAGTGGTTTTTACAAAATGTCTGTCTGTATGTCTGTATGTATGTATGTCTGCATATGTATGTATGTATGTTTGCATATGTATGTATGTATGTCTGTATGTATACAAAGCTAGAGCTATAATTATTCCATCGATTTAAAAAAAAATTGCACCAGACGTGTCAAGTAGGCCTGCATAGATGCACGAAAAACGGTTTCGAAAAATTTTGAAAAAAACCCCCTTTTTGGAAAAAACCACCAAAAAATCAGTTATTATTTTTTTATTAAAAAACGGCACTAACGATTGTGATAAAATGTTGCTTATTTGTAGCCTTTAAGGTACCCTACAATATGCAAAAAACAGCATATTTCTGAAAATTCTCGTTTAGCTAATAATAATAATAATAATAATAATAACTGATTTTTGGAGTTTATTTAACCATAAAGGGGTTGTTTTAAAAAATTTGTTAACACCTTTTTTCGTGCATCTATACAGGTCTATTTGACGTGTTTGGTGCAAATTTGTTCGAAATCGATCGAATAGTTCTATCTCTAGCTAATAATAATATTTATTAGTTAATCTCCTAGTTTAAAATCACCCCTCCTACAATTATGAAGTCACTGTGAATCTGTTTAATAATTTAAATATGTTTGTGAGAAAGTATGTGCCAGTTTCTGGTACAGGTACCGTTTATTTAATTTATTTTTGAAAACAAGTGCTAGTAAAACCTGAATGTATTTTATATAACAATTGATAAATTATAAAAATAGTAATGACACAAAATTAAATGTTTTATGTTACTTTATCATTATAAATTATAAAACATTTTTCATTTCCTAAATAAGTTTTTATTGGAATTTTATTATAAAATACATAATATATTAATTTAGATTTATATAAAAATAATAATCATTCATAAACCAAGAGAAAAATATAAAATGAGGACAAACAGAAAAAATAAACTGTTTTAAGACGTAATTTCGTTAATTTAAAATCTATTTTTCACTAACATGGTGAAATATCTTATGATATGAGTAGAAGTAATAAAAATAATTGATTTAAATATATAATAAAAAAATTGTGAAAATATTGGCAGAATGGTCTGAAACTTGGTTCATAAACAGCAGTTGTTGAACACCTATAATTTTTTCTGTAGACGATATTCTCCGCTTACAGTAGACTACTCGTAGAAGGGTATCTACAGTACTAACTACTGAGGTACGAAATACGGCCATAGGCAATTACTAAATCCCCTCTTTTCCAATTTAGATATTGGGGTAGAACGCTAAAATATCAACAACAACTGTAATATTACTTTTGTCCAAATTTGTATCAATTATACAGGCTGTTAAAAAAGACTTTTTGATATGATTCCTCATACAAAAAGTAAGAAAAAAGTTCATATGAAGGTTCATTACGTCCCAAAAAATAAATCTGGGGTAGAACGCTAAAATATTAACAAGTGTAATATTAGTTTTGTTTAAATTTGTATCAATAATTATACAGGGTGTTAAAAAAGACTTTGGGATATGATTCCTCATACAAAAAGTAAGAAAAACGTTCATATGAAGGTTCATTACGTCCCAAAAAATAAATCTGTTGTAGAACGCTAAAATATTAATAAGTGTAATATTAGTTTTGTTTAGATTTGTATCAATTATACAGGGTGTTAAAAAAACTTTCAGGACTTTGGGATATGATTCCTCATACAAAAAGTAAGAAAAAGGTTCATATGAAGGTTCATTACGTCCCAAACAAAAGCTTTTACTACAGGCTTTTACAAAGAGCCTTCAGACACGTCTTGATATCTCATTAACTTTATTATTACATTTTTCAAAGGGGATTCTACTATTAAGTACAGACGTATTATTACGAAACTGAGTTGGTTGTTATTTCGAAACTGTTAATAGTATACAACAATATTAAAGATATGTCGATCTTTTGTTTTCAATATCAGGTTTTTGTATGTTATCATAATGTTTACTTATATAAAAAATGAAGTATAATAATTATTGTATAATATGGTTTACTAATTATACATGTATAAAGTACTATAATATATATATATATATACATATATAAATTCGATTTACTTATGCTCCCCTACCCCCCCATCTTCATTAGTTTAACTGGTATAAAGTAAGTCTTCTAGCAACAAAAATTGAAGACCGACGATTTATTGCACCACATTATTCCCAGTACTCACAATCTATATAGTAAAAATGTTATCTTATATTTTGAACTACTATACAACATTATACTGCAATTTCTAAAAATAAAAAACAACACAATTTTCACAAAAGTACGTTTAATTGTCATTTACGTTTCAAGGAGAATGCCGTCATCTTCAGTGACGATCTATAAATAAATTATAGCATACAAAAGTAAATTTATATAAACATTAAACTTACATATTGTTTCCTTAAATTTTATTAAATAATTTCAAATTTTTAAAAATTATTATACTAACATAACATATTTATACTACATTACACAGATTTAAAAAGTTTATCAAAGTCTACTAAATTAAACATGTAAATTCTCTTGTAAAACGCTAAGCTTAGGTCCTTAGTAGCAAGATTTTATACTTAAATATGAATAATTTAAACTCTCTTGCCTTGCCGAAATCTTGACTCAAGGCAGCGTGTACCTGTGATAGTGTATAACTATTAACAGATACATTATTCTATTTTTTATTGAGGGTAGATCATTTTAAATCAACTCTTTGGACGTAATTAATATGAATAATAAGTCTATATTTCTTCCAGTATCTGTATAAAATAGTAATATAAAACAAATATTTAACCAAAAATAAATTAACATTATTCTACATATTTTAGAACTTATCAACAATGACTCCCCAAGGTAACAAAAACACCATTTTGGGGAGTAAAAACACAACTATACCACACGTTTGAGCTAAAAAAAGAAGGAATTTGCAGAATACCCAGATCATTATTACGTAATACTAGTATTTTAACACCAGGATGTACCCCAAAACTGGGATTCTAAAACAGAGGTATAATTTATATAATAGTTGAAGACGATATTGACGATTAATTGGGTCTCATAATTGGGTCTCATCAATAGTTCATTTTTCCTATGGAAATTGAAATTCGCTAGTAAATATGTTTATTGTTTATACAGAAATCAGCTGTTTGCTCTAATACTTCCATTAACAGCTGATTTAAAACTTTGAAGCAATTATTTGTATTTCTATTGTCGAGAACAAAATCCTAAACCAGTAGACAATTCGATTTATTTGTCTTCATAAATGTAAGTCGAGTTTGTAAATGAGAGAAAAAATTTAAACATTTAGGTAGCAAAACATATTCGAATTTTCTTCTTCCATTATTTTTCATATATTCAAGGACTTTCCTATTATATGTAAAACATATAATTTGGTTAGTTTTTATAAACATTTATAAATTATATAACTTTAAAGTAAAACTAATCCTTCTCTTTTGTTAGAAAAAGTTTACTGAATTTTAGGATTTTCATGTTTGTATTTTCAAATAATAATCAAAAGGCATAACTCCATCTAACTTGGCTGATTTCATATGTACCACGACTCCATTATTACACAATTTGTTAACGCACTAATATCTAGTAGAGTATTAGTTAACAACCAGATAAATATTAATTTTGTAGATATCCTTTATAAGGTGATTGATGTAGGTGTATCAGTTATTTAAAATTGGTTTTAGTTTTTTAGACGTTGCGTTGGTTAAATAATTCCTATTTTCAGATATGAAAGCTACATGGAGAAAGTCCAGAGAAATGATTTTTTGAATACAAATTTTACTACATTTTTTATGGATTTTACATTATTTTAAAATATTTTATTGACATTCCTGAGCCAAGTTTTATTGTTAAAATTGTAGTATTTAAATGTCGTCATGGAAATGAACTGTAGCAATATTTTCAGATTAAAAACACGAAAGTTTTTCAGGTTTCTTACAAAAAATATTTAAAGTTAGGAGAAAATGTCAAAGTTTTTAAAAAAGCTATCAAAATGAAATGTATAAGGCCGGCCACACACAGAATCGGACACAGACAGTCATAGACAAAGACGCCTTTAGCCGTTTCTGTCTGTTTGACTGATATTGACTGATTCTGTGTGTGGGGGATTTAGTCACTGGCGTCATGACTCTTCGCAGAAGCCATTTCCATCTGGCTTCCCTCCATTTTCAGTTCATTTGCAGTTCTTCTGTACACCAGATTGTTGTATTGTATGCATTTACTGCTTGTTGAAAGTTTTTTACCTAACTTTGAAATGAACTTAGAAGAGAAAGAAGAGGAAGCGATAATTATGATTTGGAACTTTTATTAATTTGTAGGACGGTTTTGGACACTAACCAACAATTTGTCGACATCCACAAAGTTTGTGGAATTATCCCCGTCAACGGTCGTGGCTTCTGATGAGACGATGAAATTAATTCGCAACAGCTAACTTTAGCTAACCACTATACAATGTAAATTACAGTGAATAACTGACTGTACAGAGCGGGAAGAGAATACCGCGTAACAAGGAGTGGTTGTGAGGGCATGCATGCGCAGGTGGCTTTGACGGATAGAGTCTGATAGCTTTTAACTAAAGGTGTCTTTTGAGGGAGCTGCGTCAGTCACGGAAAAAACATCTTTAGGCGTCTGTTTGTGTCTGTTCGTCTAGTTCGATGTAATGTTTAGCGACCCTATAACCACCATTGCTTAACCCCTCGTTTTAGTCGCTTTTAGTCAAATTGACCAAACGTCACTGAAAGTGTCTGATTTTGTGTGTAGCTGGCCTTAGACTATTTTACAAATGTAGAAAAACTAGTTCAGTTGTGACCATGGTACAATAACTGAATCAATAACAAACAAATTGTAATTAGTATATGACGTCCTTTTGGATGTGGAGGGATAAAAAGCTTTTAAGCATTTTAATTGAAACATGTTTAAACCAATATATATTAACGCATTTAGAGAAAACTTTTAATTTCCAGTGACAAATGAGAACAATAATATGTATAACAATAATAGGGTCCAAAGTAATATAAGTGAAATGTTGAATGTATTTAATGTTTCTATTAATCAATTTCACACTAAGTGTAAATATATATTTATAAAAGTAAGGATATCGTTAACCCTTTCCAGCCCAATGATTACATATGGCATCACTCACTTAGAGCTATCCTAATAATATAAATTTTGGCCCATAGATGTCATTTGACATCTTAATAACATACAATAGTTTTGTCTTTCCATGTTTGCTGCACTGCTTCCTAGCTAAAATAATCCTACTTGTTGGACTACTCACTTATCTATTTCGTGGTTGATTTACTGAATTCGACATTATTTTACTTCAAATATAACGTTTCTTTACATAAAATAAAATATATTTACAATTGTAGATACTTCAAAGATGTAAATAAACCATCTGTTAACATTTTATTCTTATCAAGTGCCTAGTTACCAAGTAAACAATGTGTGATTCCAAATAGCATCAATGGGCACCATTGCCACTTATGTTTTGATTTTATATGAAATTAATGGTCGCCAATGCTACATATGTTTTGATTCAATATGACATTGTATATATCGAAACAACAATGATTTTCTGATAAATTGTTGTAATTTTATCATTGAAACAGCTTTTGTACATTACCCTACACACTTTTATTAGGTTCAACCATGTTTTAAATATTAAATAAACTACTGCAAGTAAATTCTCAGAAATAAACTAATATGGTATTTTGTTACAGTAGAGATTAGTCATGTTATTTTGATATATACATTCACAACTACTGTAATAGGTAATTTATACATTTTAAAAACTTGATTTAGAACAAAATTAGTTGGCTTAAGTATAAATTTACAGAGTTAGATTTTATGTTACTGTAAGGTTAGTTATAACACAAGAAGTTATTAGTTCGTAAATTTTTATTATTATTTTTTCAGCATTATTTTGGTAAAATTAGTATTTTGTAAACAATTTTAGTACTAAACAAATAAATTTAATATATTCCGTTCACTCAATTTCTATATAATGCATAGACAAAATATTTTGAATAAATAGTTATATCCAATTAATATTTTCAACTTTTATTTTTTACTACCCATATTGCTCACAGACGCCATATGGAGTCAACAATTTATTTTTGGTAATTTATTAAAAAAAACTGAAAAATATGTATTTATCTAAAAAGAGGTCTAGTTCAAGAAAATATAGTAAGACAATTTTTAATAATTAATTGTTTTTAGTTGAGTGGGCTGGAAAGGGTTAAAGCGTCATTGTACCTGAATGCCAGTGCATAAGGAATGCATCAGTCTTTAATGATATAATTTGGTACTTCAATTTCAAGTTATGTTTTATGCGAGATAATGTATTACGAATAACACCATTATGTAAGAAAATTGTCAGGTTTGCTATATAATTAGGTATTATTTGCTGAAATGAACAATTAATTATTACAATTTTAAAATAAATTATAATAGAAATTAAATAACTCGATAAATTTATTGTACTGTTATCTGACAAGTGTATGAGTTATATATCGACCTTGGTTGTACACAATCTACACAAATATATATGTAAATAATAATGCAAAGTTTTATTTCGTAAGAATCGTTTTCATGTTTTTTAAAGCTGTAGTTTTTCAGGTTTCTATATTTAGATCAAATATTAAAATTCTTGAAAAAGTACCGGATTAAGATTTATTAGACTACTTTAAAATAGTTGTTTAGATCTTATTTTGGTGGTGTTAGTGGGGGAGGGGGGAGAGGAATGTAAGATTGACTCAGTAGCTTTATAATTAAATAATGTTTTAAAAACATTCTGTTAATTTATATATAAACCGGTTGGTTAAAGAAACATTTTAATTTCCAATGAAAAATAAAATAAGAACATTAAAATAGTGTCCAATGTAAATACTGTTACATTAATATATGGCGCTACCTATAATTTACAAATGTAAATATATTTGATATTTCTAATATCCCATTTTACCCAAAGTATATATAACATATTTGTAAAAGTAAGGATACCATTAAAGCTTTATTGTACCTGAAAGACAGTGCGTAAGTAAAGGACTCTGTAATTGTACAATTTTGGTACTTCAATATGAAGTTCCAAATTTTTAAGAAATTTGTCAGATTTTCTATATAATTAGCTATTATTGTACTGAAATTAACAATTAATTAATTAATTCTTGTAATTATAATTAATATAAGTGAAATAACTCAGTAAAAGAATTGGCATATAAATTTTCGTATACTTTTATATTATAATGTAACAATTCAAAATATAATGTATCAGTAAATAAAGAATTTTATTGAGTAATTAGTAACTGTATAATGAAACTAAGCAATTAGATAAGATTGTAGTTAGTATGATTTTAACACATTTATAAAATAGAACAAATAAAAATAATTGACGTGAAGAATATGAACATGCGACGAAAGTAATTTCGACAGTTTAGTACAACAAACAGTATAAGTACAAACAGTATCTCTTAAATAAAACTGTGTGTGCTAAAATTAAATACATATATACATTCTTAGCTTATTTGTCGTTTTGGAAAAGTCTTATACACAAATGTATTATAATAATTACAAAACAAATTTATTCTTTGAATGATCTAATAGGATTAGCCTATTTATGATAATCTTATATTACGTTGAAATTAAATGATAGCTGTACTTTGAATCTAAAGCTATAAATAAGAAACAGAATATACATTTTATTTTTCCTTTAATTGTAATGAAAATTATATCTTATACATTTACTCTTTAAAAGAAAATATCAATAATATTATTAGGTTCACAAGGTTGTTGTTCAGATTGTTCATTTACAAATTTCATAAGATTGCCATCAGCTTTGCTCAATTACCTAACATTCGTTGATTTATTATGTAAAGTCATATGCTAATAAATCTTTTATAAAATCTCGGGAAGGGTTATCGGCCGGGTTTGGATAATCTTTTTATAATACGCATTTGAATTTCAAGCTATGTTGAATATTAAATTTAGAAAATGGCATCAAGATTTGTACTCAAGATGAAATGTTCAAAGTTCATTAATTTGATCAATTAGTCTAATTTAGTTGATTTTAACTATTGTTCTTTATAAAGTATACAGACTATACCAAGTTCTGTTCAATTTTAAACGGTTTTGTTTCAGGTAACACATTTACTTTAAACTGAATAAATATCGGAATAGCAAAAACACATCTTCATCTCTGGACTGCTGGCTGTAGAATGCTTTTAAACTCGGCGGTAGTTCGGTCATTTTTCAATTGCCTCCTAGAGTGGTCTTGGTATTGCTCATCTTATTTTCTTTGTTGCACATCTGATCTCCGATTGGTCGGTTGTAGTTTATTTCGTTAGGCTCCATGTATTACAAGATTATAACGTTTCTCGTGTGAATATCGCATATTCGCGTGTAATATGAGTATTTATTTAGCACATTAATATTTATTTTAAATGTATGCCATATTGGTTAAAATTACCATTATATTAGTAAAATAAAATTATTTATTAAACCACGACCTTAGTATCAAGCAGGCCTACTCTAGTGTGTTAATGGCTGAATGCTAAATCGTTATGTTGTTTACGTTTTACAATCTCTTTACAAATAAATACTAGTACTTTTACTTTAATTAACATTGTTTTACTGGACAATTATTTATGTTACACATATCTATATTATGTTCTATTGGTTGTATTTAGATTTACTTATAACATAATTTCGATTCGCAATCTTTAATATCGATCATATTTTGAGATGTTTGTTTACATTGGTATAACCTAGTTTGGGTTCAATACGATTTCTGATCTTCACGCTGGATAACTGTGATTAAAGAATTGGTGTTAATGCTTGTTTGTTAATTTTATAGTTTGTTAATAGATGGAAAAGTGCTTTATAAAAGTGTGGTATAATTTATTGTGATCATGGTTGAAGTAGGTTAGGTCTAGGCAAGGTTTGTTTTTGTGAATTGGCAATCTTTAGGTTATAGGTCATTGTGTGATTCATGAGATTTGATATCATTATAGTATTTTAAGTAGATTTTTATAAAAGTGTTATTAATTTGTATAAATTGAGTTAGTGTTCGTTTACTTGGTTTAAAGCTTAACTATTTACCTATAATATATTCACTTGAACAAAGTCATTTAATGCATAGGAAAACCAAATTAACAATTTATTAAAACTATGTACTTCGTTGCAGTTAATACAATTAAAATTATACAATTTCAAAACACTGCAAATTAATTTACTTTTAAGCTTGTTTTAAAATTTAACTATTTACCTATAGTATAATCAATTGAGCAAAGTCATTATTAAATACATACGAAAAAAAACAACAATGCAAAATAAATTTGTTGTTGCATAGAAACAATTAGACCAGGTAAATTAGAAAATAAATCCTAAATATTTTTTACAGCTCCAATCGAAATGCGGTTTTCGGCATTGTGTTCGGAGAAGTTTCAGGAAAAAAGTCTACATATAATACCTTGTCGGCAGACAAACAGTGCATTTTAAGCATGCATAAAGTGGATCTAAGAGTGCATCATTTCCCATAATTTATAAAAAAAAATTTAATTCATGAATACTTATAAAAATTTTAAAACAGGGGTTTTGGTGATCTTGATTCCGAATCTGCCCTTGAAAAATAAGTCCGACCACACTGGGACCCCTCATGGAGACATGGGGGGCACCTCGGCAAAAAATTTAAGGACTCAGTAAATCATTCGGGGGGTTTTTGGGGTCGCTAATTCCGAATCTGCCCTTCTAAAATATGTCAACCTTGGGGCCCCCATGGGGGCAGGGGGAGGCACTATGGTAAAACATTTGAAGGCCCACAGATTGATTTTACTGCAATGAGAATGCTTCACTTTGTTACTTTTTGCCGAAGTGTGCCCCCCTGCCCCGTGGGGGGGGGGGTGTCCCAGGGTGATCGGACATATGTTTAAAGGCTAGACTCGGAATCTTCGACCCCAAAAACCTCTGTATACAAATTTTGATAAGTTTTCATGAATTCAAAAATTTTTTATAAATTATGGGAAATGATGCACTTTATGCATGAACAAAATGTACTTTTTGTCTGCCGACAAGGCAGTTGTAGACTTTTGTTTTGAGACTTCTCCGAATAAAATGCCGAAAACTGCATTTTGATCAGTGCTGTAGTAAAATATTTAGTTATTCTGGATGATTTTGGTATAAATTTCCTTTTCTAAATCTAAGTAGCGAACAATTAACTAGGTAATACAATTATACAATTTGAAAACAGTAAAAATTCATGTACTTTTAAATGACATAAAATAATTGAATTATTAATTATTTCATTAGTTAACCTGATGCATTCGTATGTCACCAATCATAAAAATATTTTATTATGTTATAAAAAAAAAAAAATATTTGCTACAAACCATTAATATTTTATTAATGGTTAGGAATGAGTGAAGGTGTATAACGAAATTCCCAAACCCAAATACTTTTGCTACGTGTGCGCCAATGATCTTATTCCTTTAGTTCAAAACTGTATACCGGGTGTCCCACGAAGAGGTCCCTATTTTTGAATCGATATGACAGACGTATAGAGCGCGCTACAGACTTGAAATTCTACAGTCGTGACTAA
>JAGFPH010000783.1:251938-271576 GCA_018207615.1 Philaenus spumarius
AAATGGCATGAAGGAACCGTGTTTTCAGATGAAGCGACATTTTATCGAACAGGAACTGTATACAGGCATAATTTGCATTACTATAACACAAAAAATCCACATATCTTACAAGAAGAGAAATTAAAATCAACAGGTATAACAGTTTGGGCTGCTGTTACCAAGGATGGTGTTTTGTCGTATGACATATCCCGACAAACAATGACTGGATAAAGGTATGCATCAGTTTTAAGCAATCACATAGTTCCTCATCTTTCTCAGCCTGAGATGAAAGACGTTTTTTTCCAACAGGATGGAGCTCCTCCGCGTTATGCTAATGTGGCCAAAGCAGTTTTGGACCAAAATCTTCCTAACCGTTGGATAGGTCGTGGCAGCAGCTTCATGGACTGGTCCCCAAGGTCTCCAGACTTGACTGTTTGTGACTTTTTTCTGTGGGGCTTTTTGAAGGAGAAGGTTTATTGTCATAACATTGCGACAGACGATGAACTAATGAGGTTGGTCGAAGAGGAACTGTTGTTGATACCTCGAGAGTTGTTCAGCAAAGCTTATGACTGTTTTCTATTTGGTTGTCATCAGTGCATTGCGATCGATGGACATCAGTTTAAATAAGGTTTATGGATCAAATAGATTTAATTTATTTATGAGTTACTTATATCTTTAATTCCCTAAAGTTGTTTAGTGCTTAGTAATATCGTTAAAATTCAATAATTATGTTGTAATAATTAAGCAAATAAAACTATTTTAACGAAAAGGTACTATTTCTTTGATATCCCGCCATTTTGTCCTAATGTGTCAGAATTAACTGATACTCATGTGTATTTCTTTTACATATTATGTGTATGTTAGGACTGTTGAGTTTCAGGTTTGTAGAGTGTTCGGTGCATCTAATATATTAATTCAAAAATAGGGACACCCGGTATGTAAACAGGAATTATTTAATACTGTGATGTGTGATAAAAGGCAAAATAATCTTTAAATTTTGTCACCATTTTTTTATATGACATACCTTCAGTAAACATGTAATTTTAAAATTTGCATGCGACATTACTTAATGGTACGAAAATATATGCAAGATCTAAATCGTCACATAAGTAATCAATTACGTATGGCATTTTGACAGATGAAAGTAGATTATAACTGGAATTTGTTTTATAATTAATATTTTCAATAAGTGTAGGAAACAAAAGGTTACAAAATAGAAATGCTGTTTTAAAATTTAAATGACATTATATAATGGAAAGTCCCTACAACAGTCTTAAATTTACTAAATTTTATTCGTTCCGTTACTCTGAAAAAAAATCTAAACCATTATATTTTATAACAGAATGATATTTTTCATAATATAGTAATAATTATAATATTTTATTATGTGTTGAAAGAACTTACACGTTTAATGTCGAAAAATAAATAAGTAGAGGTACGCTATGAAATGGGTTTACAAATAAATGGTTTAATCACTTTATAATACAAATTGAGGACACATGAGTATTTTAATTATCTCGGGGTTTAATGTTTATAAATTTGCCGGCTAGGTAACTGTTATATTTGTAACACAATTCTTTGCAAAGTCAATAACAAAAGAATACAATTCTTAATTACTGAAACAATTATTTCTATATTTGAGCCTAAAGAATGATGAGTCATTCGTATGGAATGATTGGTGTATGGTTACCATTTTGAACTTATCATAAAATGTTCTATTTAAAATAATATAGTCTTTTGATCAGTTTTGATTTTAAGGGAGCGAATGAATGTTATTTGGTGAGTCATTTTAAAGAGGTATCAAATTTAAAATAGTGTGCAGATCTAATGTGATGTAATGAATAACTGTGATTGACTCACCCAAATAGCTAAATGTGGATATTATAATTACCTTGCGTTTTGATTTCCTGTTTTTGGTTGTAATTGTGTACTTTCTATTATTTATTAATTTTGTAGTTGTAACACATTAATTCTTCTTGCTGCTTAATCTGGTATGTTTGTGGGATAGATTTCGAATTCTCTGCCAAATTATAAAATAATAAACTATTTTCAAACAAATCCAAGTCCCTATAATTAAAAAAAAAAAATCATCTTCCTCCTTCTTGCATGCTTTCCTTCTCTTTTTCAATCGGTTTTTTTCTCTCTTACATTTGTGTTGGCCTACACATAAGCCTATAAGATTTTTACAAACACGATGAATAAACTTATTACTAATGTTTGAAATGGGTTATCCGATAATTTGATATATTTATTTATGAGTGCTATCAGTGACTGATGGTTCATGAATGATCTCTCATATGATGTACCTATTGCTTATTATATAAATCGTATTTTGCTATCATTACACTGTTAACTTATAATATATTCAATTGAACATAGTCATAATTAAATGCACGAGAAAAGACAAATTTGGAAACAAAATGTTACAAATAGAAATGCTGCTTTAGAATTTAAATTACATTATATAATGGAGAAAGTCTTTTTAACTGTCATAAATTTATTAAATTTTATTCGTTCCTTTATTATATAAAAATTTCCAAACAAAAAATGTCATTTATACCATTATATTTTATAACTAAATGATGATTGTTTTGCATAGAAGTAACTAACAAAGGTGTGCACTAAAATTAATTTAGATATTTCTTTAAAACTTCCTAAATCGTTAGTTTAAAATATTAAATTAGGTTTTTCTCAATTTGCCATAAAAACCACTAACATTATAATCAAATAATAGAACAAAATTAACACCAATAATATGATTTTTCAACTATTGTAATTTTGAGTGAAACAATATTTTTTGAATATGAATTTTGTCACTGCAAGCTTGTAGGGTACAAGGGTACAACAATAAATTTAAAACAAACTACATGTTGGAATATTCTTCATCTTGTTCCAAGCAGATAAATTTTGCTCGGAATAGATTTTTCCATTTTATTTCAATTTTACAAACTATTTTCCCTTGGAATCGTTACATCAGTGTTTCCTATTAGCAAAACAAATCGTTGAACCGTTGCTGCTGTTCAGTTAAAAATTTATTGCTGGAAATGCATTATTTTTCTGTTTATACAATTTTAAACTTTACATGCAACTTTAAACATACCGGTACGTTTTATATCAGATGTATGTTTTCAAATACAGGAAAACGACCAATAAGTCACCATAAATATTTAACAAAGCATTATTATAGATTGTTTCAAAACTTTATTTAAATATGATATGGTACAATTTCGTAAATGTAAATAATATGTTTTAAGTGACAGAAACTCGAGCGATTTTCAGAATAACTTAAAATTAAGGAAAATAAAAAATTAAAGTAAAAACTAACAAAAAACCAAACACAAATCATTTATTTTTTAAGGGGAAAAGGACTAATGGAATACTGGAATGAATATTTCGTTCACTTAGGTAAATATCTGTACTCTTATCACTTGGTTCGGACTATGATGTTTGGGGTCAGGCACGCTAAACAGCTACATTCATAAATTGAATATGGGTTTATATGTACACATATTTTAAAGTTTAATCTCCTTTTCGTTAGCTGAAGTGAATATGAATTCTTAGCATTTAAACATGATGTTATTTAGCTTCCAAGAATGCAATTATTATAATAATGGGTTATTAATTACCTTATTTTTTATCCGTCGAGCACTCTAAAATATATCCTTTCTGGATTACCGGTTTCGGTGGTTCATGCCACCATCATCAGATCAACCTCAAAAATGATTCATTCCACTGTTGTGGAACACGTCGTAATAAACTATACACAATTAACACAAAACATTAAAAAACACAAACACTTGAACAAATTTAAATATATACACTGAAAAAACAACTTTACACATCACATGAAGACTCCTCTACACATGTCATTTCATGGAGGGCATGTGTACAACTGTGGTCTTGTGCAATCTTATATATGAGATAAGGATGTCCAATCATGATGGTATTGAGTCAACAATTTTATCTCAGGTTGATGGCTGTGTTAAATAATTCATTAGATGAATAATGCAGTTTATTATTTAACATATTTACTGGATCATATTTTGATGCAATATATATTTAAAATTCCTCTAGGGATGACAGCAAATGGCCCTTTCTGCATGTACGAAGAATTTTCAGGTTATTATGAACATTGACGTATTTGTGGTCAAAATCAATGAGGTGTTTGGCAAAACTGGATCTCTGTTCAAATAGCGTGGGTCTAGGTAGGTGTTTTTTAAACCGTTTGGTGAAAGATCGTCCAGTTTGACCAATATAAAATTTAGAGCAATCACTACACGTAATCTTATATACACCTGACGTGTTCATTCTATCAAAAGATGGATTATTATTCTTTGGCTTCAAAAAGTTGACGAGGTTATTTGTGGTTCTTTATGCCGGGATGATATTATATTTTCTCAATTCTTTCTTCAAACTAAATTCAAGTTTCCTGTTAAACTCAATGGGTATATAAGTTAGTTTCTTTCTTGGTTCATTAGGTAGTTCTTTTGCGCTATTTATTTTTCTGTTGTGTTTTTTAATTAGTCTGTCGACTAATCCTCGTTCATAAGCGTTTACCGACGCTGTGTGTTTTATTATGTTATATTCCCTTTGGAAATCACTATTATTCAGAGGCAAACTGAGTAATCGATGGACGAGACTGTTGAAGGCAGCCAACTTATGGTTCATCGGATGATTTGAAGAAGCATGAATAGTTTGGTCCGTTGCAGTAGGTTTTCTGTATATGCTAAATGTGTGAAATCCGTCTTTCTTGCCTATTGATATATCCCAAAAAGTTAATGCTGTCGTTTACTTCATTTTCAAGGGTGAATTTCAACTTGGGATTAATACTGTTTACATAATTTTTCATTAAATTCAAATGTCTAGCAGTACCATCAAAAAAGCCCAGGGTGTCGTCAACATATCTGTAGTAATAGATCAATCTATCTCTATATTTATTATTGTCTGAGAAAATATGAGTTACTTCAAAATGGTTAAGATATATGTCAGCTAAAACACTCGAAAGAGAGGAACCCATAGCAAGTCCGTCTTCTTGGAAGTAATAACTACCATTGAAACAGAAATAATTCTGTTCCCAAACTAAGTTCAACAATGTTATGAGTTCATTTATTGCATCGGGGTTAAGTGTAGAATTTTGTTTGAGGTTATTTTCCAAAATATTAATTGTTTCTTTTACAGGTATATTTGTGTATAAATCAACGATGTCAAAGGACGCTAATATGTTATTCCGTTATATTTCCGTATTCTTAATGTTATCAACGACTTCGAGACTATTTTTCAGGCTGTAATTATTTGCAAACTTTGTTTCTCTTCTAATGATGCGGTCCAATAATTTGGATGTGTTGTATGTAGGTACAGTTGTGAAGTTAACTAGCATTTAACTAAATTATAGGTCCAAGAGTAAAGTTATACCAATAATAAAATTATGTTCTTAGAATTGGCATGCCACTTTATTTTCTACGCGCTTGTGATACTTTAGACAATTTGATGTGGTATACGAACAAGTAATTGTAAATATAAGTAGATACAAAAAAAAAAGAAGAGAAAAGAGGTAGATATAAGGGTGATAGTATATTCTTATTATATGTATACCGTACTCTCATATTGTATGGCACACAAAAAATCTTTACTAGTGACACGTCTTGTGCATTTTGTTTATTTCATATATTTCCTCCCATTTTTAATTAACTATAGTGTTTTGATAGAATTAATTAGCTTTAAGACTAGAGTTATAAATATTTGTCTTCGCAATTACAGTTATTAGAAAGCATTAAACATTTTCGTTTAAATAGCTTAGTTAGTAAATAGGTGGGTTTAGGCAATACAATATATCAAATTACAAAATCAATACGAAAGAATGTAAAATGTCAAATTGAAAACTTGATAACTTTTGAAATTTTTTGATTAAAATTTTGTTTAAATTTATTTAGTTCTTTAGCTAAATAAATATATTGTGTTTAATATATTAATAATTAGTCATATTGTAATTTGACTAAATACCGCATATCAACTGGTATCGATTGTTAAAATAGGATTTTTGTTTTGTGTGTTGAATCTGAAAGAAATTATAGATAATTATACTTCAATTACTCGTAAATTGCCCTTAAAATATAAGAATATACCTATCTATCTATATATATAAAAGCGAAATAGCACTGACTCACTCATCACGATTTCTCAAAAACTACCGAACGGATTGAAATGAAATTTGGAATGTAGCTTCCTCTAAGGCCTTAGGTGCTCACTAAGAAAGCGTTTGAAAAAATTCTAAATTTTAGGGGGGGTTTGGGGGGATCAAAGTTATTAAACAACGATTTCTTCAAAACTACCAAACGGATTGGAATGAAATTTTTTATGTAGCTTCCTCTATGGCCTTATGTGTTCAATAAAAAAGGGTTTTTAAAAATTGGAAATTTTAGGGGGGTTAGGAGGGTAAAAATTACTAAATCACGATTTCTAAATCAATTACGGAACAGATTGGAATGAAATTTGGTATGTAGCTTCCTCTAGGGCCATAGGTGCTCACTAAGAAAGGGTATGAAAAATTTCGAAATTTTAGGAGGGTTTTGGGGGATCAAAGTAATTAAAATCATAATTTAAGATCTTTTATTATTATGACAATAGTGCTTTTATTATTTAAGATCTATATTTATAAAGCCAAATACCACTCACTGACTGAACGCTTAAAACGAATACAATTACGTTAAAAAAACTGAAAATACCAACCACCACGGGCAACGCCGTACGGGTCAGCTAGTTCTAAAATAAATGTAATTAAGAAATAAACCAAGCAACATTGAAATATTAACTTTTACACCAGTTTACATTTAGAAATTACAATGAACAGATTAAATAGTTTAAGTTAATATATGTTCATTCTAACCGAACATTTATTTTGTGTAGATTTTAATGCTGTAGCTAAATATTAAGAAGCATTTGTTTTAAGATTTGTCAATATTATCATTTAATAATCATTAAATAATTCAATTTAAATAGGTTACTTTATAAGTAGTCTGAATTATCTTGGCGAAACCGAATTTGTCTTAATAAATATTAAAAAAAACTGTGTAGTTTATTGTAGAATAATGAAGTTTGGAAGTAAAAAATAAATATGATATAGTATAGTTATAGTACTGTATTCTATTCTTTGAGTAGATTTATTTATTTTGTATTTACAATTTAAGATTTACATTTATTTTATAAAATTACCAAAACGTTTAAAGCAGAATTTAAGTTAAATAGTTTCAAATTCCTATAGTAGGCCTATATATATTCATGAAATTATTATCACAGGATTCACGATAATAAAAGTTAACCGTAGAACACAAATTAATAATGGGCCATAAAATTACTTTTGGTAACATTATTCGAAACATAAATATAAAGTTTATTATAATTCAGAGATTTGTACCGCTATTTAAGTTTACCGTCACCAAAAGGTTCTAAGGTACAACATTTTAGAACTTCAAAATTTAAAAACTATTATTTTTGTTGTTTAATTTTTTTTACAATTTTCAAATTAGTTTAATGCAAACCTTATATTTATTTTATTAAACTAAATTGAAACTATAATAAAATGTATAAGAGGTGTCTTTAAATGTAATACAGTATATATGTATAAAAGAAAATGCAGTTATACTCATGTGAGTGTAGAACTCTAACCTCCATTATAACTATTCAATATATTTTAAGTATCTCAATTTATTGTTATAATTTCTTTAACTTACCTTTTCATAATTTGTAATCAGGTACAGTGTAATAAATTTTTTTTTTTTTTGACGTGCCAAATGGAAGTATCAATCAATGCTTTGAAAACCGGAACCTTGAGTAAGTAATTTGCGTTATTTTTTATTTGAATGTGTGTTCTCTTGAACAATAGATGTTAACATAATCCTCTTAACTGTGCCTAGTCGCCTTCCAGTTTAATTTAATTCAGATAACGCCCAAGTGGGACACTACTCTGTTACAAGGATTACTAAACAGTATCTGGGTTTATTTTTATAGCTATTAAAACTAACAGATAGTAATACAAATGAACAACAGAGGTAAATAACATTTTTATAAAATTTATCGCACGGAGAAGATGTTTTATGAAATGAAATAGTTTGTAAATGCCTTTTGTGTATAGAATATTTTTTAGTAGTTATTTGCCTATGGTTTTTTTGTTCGAATTGGCATAAATGCATCCATTTAAATGTCAAGGTAACAACTTTAAGTCACCAGGAGGGCATACTGAAATATATTCAAGCTTGCACTAAATATTTTTAGCTTTAGCTAAATTTTATTCACTTTATTTTAAGCTTTAGCTAGGAAAATTAGTCAAAGCTTAAAATTATTAGACAAAGCTTTTATTACTAGCTATTGCTTATTTTTATTCACAATATTTTAAGTAATGACTTAAAATTTTAAGTTATAGCTTTTGCTTATTTTTTATTCAACAGACCCAAATTATGAAACTAGAGAAAACACTCTCAAGATATGTTACTAATTAGTTATTTTTATACTGAGCGATTCAGAACGATGCGGCAATCTCTCGGAAGATAATTTCATAGCTAAAAATAATTAAAAAAGTACGTATAAACATAGGCCCGAAAAAGATTCGTTTTCCAGATATTCGCCTTATATTCGCCAGATATTTGTTTTTCGTACATAATTATTATTTATGTATAGCGAAATATCTTACTGATCCTTGAGTTCAAACTTTGCATGAAATTTAAACTAATAATAATATATCTCAATAAAAATAAGTGATTAAATACAATCATTCGTTTAAAAATGGCGGCTGATTGAAAATTTTAAACATAAATTACCAAAAACAGTACATTTTAACAAAAAAATTTATGACACCTTTTTTGCAGCCTTTTTGATTCCCTATCGGATAGTGTAAATGTAAAAACAATGGAAAGAAGGATAATAGTTAAGTTAAAGATAATAACACCTTATGGTTATACAATACTAGTGGACCCAGCAATGCTTTGCTATTGCTTGATTTAATTTAAAGGGTAGTTATTCCATTTCATTACATTACTTAAGTGATCGAAATACAAAATGGTTTTTATGCCACTTAGAATATACTACACAAATTTAGATTTATGGTTTGTAAACCTTTATAGATAATACAGTAAACCTTTTGTTTGCTTTTACCTAATCTAAAAAAAAACTGAAAGTTGAGAAGAATTGTAAAAAACCTGATTCTAAATTAGAACAATTGGTTGCAAATAAACGTGTTTTGGTTCATTGTAGGCCTAAACTAAAATTATGTTCAGTTTTTGATCCACCGCAGCTGTTTTATAACAACCATGTTTATGTAACAACCAATGTTTGAATTGAATTAAAATATGGTACGCATTTTTAGTTGATTTTTGTTTTTGTTTGCTTAAGATGGTCAATCTAACCTAAAAAAGCTGTTGGTTTCGAAAAAATAATGAACTGATTATACATTCTAAGTAAAGTTGCTATGGTAATGAATGTAAACAAACATGTGTTGCTAAGATTTGTATACGAAAATCTGTTTTTGTGCACTATGGTCTTGAGTCCATACAAGAGAGGCTGTTTAGTTTTTTACAAATTTGAAACTTTTTCGGGAAACTTTAAAAATTTGTCTTTAGTTCGGTCTATTACAAACATTTTAAAACCAAAAATAGCCGAATTGGTCCAGCCGTTCTCAAGTCATGTGCTTGCAAAGGAACAGCAATTTATTTTTATTATATAGATGGTTGTGTTTACTGTGTTGGTATAGGCTGCCGGGTAGAATACATGTTATACATAACTTAACTATTATCCTTCATCCGATTGTTTTGACAGTTACGCCATCCGATAGAGAATAAAAAGGGGTAAAAAAGAGGCAGTTTGACATTTTTAGTAAACAAATTAAGGTTTTTGTGTAATTTACGTTTGAAATTTTCAAAAAGCCACCATTTTGAAATGCATGGTTGGATATAAAAGCTTATTTTTTTCGAGATATGTCATTGTTAAGTTAAACTACATGCAGAGTTGGAACTCAATCAGCCAAAAATTTCTGTAGATATGAATTATTTTGTAAAAAAATTCCTGATATCTGGAATACGAATTGTTTTCGGGCCTTTGTTTATATGAAAATTTTTTCTTATTTTTAGTTATAGGCTGACCTGCCAAGACATTGCCACATAGTTCCGAATCACCTTGTTTGAATTAACTTAATGATTGACTTTATTCGTTTTATTAACAAATTGATATTATTTTATTTATTGGTGTAATTAAAACAACAAACTAGAAAGCTATGAACATAAGGAAATTTTATATTACACATTTTAATCTCTACTCTATCCTACATACAATCATCAATTATTATTCCTTTCAGTATTTCTCCAAATGTAGTTAACACGCTTAACGCCTAGAACATCACATTAATGAAAACATCTTCAAAGAAGTGCAAGAACAATATCCTTCATTGAAGATTTGGCTGAGAGACCGTCTCTGTCTTTGTAAGTATAACTGCATTGTCCAGCAAAGACAAAGTCATCGGTCTGAGTGCATACACTCTTTGTTGTTCTTGTTTGTATATACATTATTACAATGTCGAATATAAAAGTCTGCATTATTATATTTATACAGATTGTTCATTAAGTCCCTTTAACCCCTATCATTATTTTTGTTACTGAAAATAAGTTAACAAAACTTTGTATATATCTTGTGTTGCATAACAGGACACATTTTTTTACGTTATATATCTGACACTCTATGGTTTTTAGGGGGATTAGGGGGTAAGGGGGGCTTACAATTTTAATATAAAGTTAGGTTATGTAATACACCATTGAAAACTTATTAAAATAGAAAAATAATGGAGTATTACTACAGCTTAATATCTTACTTCGTTTTAAAGTAATGAATAATCAACGTTCTGAAAAATAACATACAACCTTCTTATTCCTAATATCAACAAATGAATAACCTGCTTGGATGTTATGATTACTCCCAAAAATCATAAACGTTCAGATATGTCAAAAAAAATTTCCTGTTATGCAAAACAAGATATATACAAAGTTTTGTTAACTTTTTTTCAATGAAAAAAGTAATAAAGGGGGTTAAAGGGACTTTTAAATTGTATGAATGAATTGTATAATTAAATTAAGTTTACAATTCATTGTTAGAATAAAACTGGAATAAAAATAAATACACATTTCAAACATTTTTCTCTGATGCACTTAATAAAAGAATGGAACTATAACTGTCATAATTTGATTATTATATTTACAATCCAGTTTAATTATATCAATTATAACATCTCACAAGTCAAGCTCAATACTAATTTATAAATTTATAATATTGCAATTCTTTTATCTATAATGAATTATTGTTTCGTAGTTTTAATGTTTGTTTGTAATGGGCATGTGTTTTGTTTTGTTTTTTGATGTTTTCCTCAGGACATTCCAATTACATTAATCCTTTATTTAAATTCGAATGAATTATTTATACAGGGTGATTTTTAAGTATAGAAACGACTTAATATTGAGTAACTGAGACGTTCTTGGCAGAAGGAGCGTATAGTTTTAAAAATCCAAAAATTTGTTGGCTTCTGTCATTTTGTAAGCCATATGGGCTTACATTTTATGTTATTACATGGGATGGTGGTCATGTGACACATCGTTTCAATGTGAATTTTCAAGAAAAAAACAACCGCGTAAACCGTTTTTCAATAGATGCATTCAAGTTATAAGCATTCAAAGTTGCAATTTTGGGAAAATTGTGGTAGCATTAAAACTATAGAACACACAGCTTAAAAAAAATTATTGAATTTTTTAATCATAAAGTTAAGTTTAATCGGTGGTAAGACATGATAATAATAATAAAGCAATAATAATAAATAAACAATACAAGAACAAACAAAAAATGGCTGTGTTAATTGTTTAGGTAACCACAATTTAGCTTCCGGTTTTAATATCAGCCAATAGGTAACAGATCATCTGGAACTATTATGTAAAAAGTATAATTAGTTGTCCAGTAGTTTGTATTGTAACTTAGTTATTAGACACTTTATGATTAAAAAATGGAATAAAATGGTTTATGCAGTGTGTTCTACCTTTTTTGGAACGAAGTTCCTTAACGGTTGCGGTAGAAGTTAACAAACAGAAAATTAAATGCGTAACGAAAAATGTGTTGTTAATTGATTGCTATTTCAATGAATGTAAATACATTCAATAAACACGTGTGTTGGTTAATCAATTTAATTAAGAGACGATCGATTCCGTCCGAAGTAGTTCAGATATTATCGTCAAGCGCTGAAATTTTAGGTTAGGCGTAGAAAGTAATCTTAAGCCTAGGCCTAACCTGAAATTATTGTATGCATATTGCTATTAAGACAGGTAAAATAAATTTAACATACACACAATAATTTTTAGGTTAGGCATAGACGGATGAACCAAAATTTAATGTTTATTGAATGTATTTACAATTAATGATCATTTAACTGTGTTTACCATCTTAGCTTTGATGTTATAATTAATTCTACACCTTTATTACAATAAAATTAACGGTATGGAGAAGTAAATATTTGTATAAAAAACAATCTAATAATAAACGGCAATTGAAAGATAAAATTTATGTGTTTATGTTGCCGTTAAGGCTGGTGAAAGAATTGAAGAAAAGGCGTGATGAACTTAGTTTCTGACGGGGTCCCACAACCGCACACATTTACATTTTTTTTTATTGATAACACAATTTTATCAGAATTGCAACGTTGATTGCTTATAACGTGAAAACGAAGGCATCTATTGAAAAATGGTCTTAAGTTGTTTTTTCTTGAAATTTCACATTGGAATGACGTGTCACATGACCACCATGCCATTTAAAAACACAAAGTTGAATTGAATATTGCGGATACAAGATGGCGGACTAAAATTCCAGAACCGCCAAAATGTTGGATTTTTAAAACTATGCAGATTCGCAAAAGTTTCTTCCGCCTCAGTTTCGCAATATAAAGCAGTTTTCTTACTCAAAAATCACCCTGTATATTGTGCAAAACAAAATAAACAAAAGATTTTTTTAAATATCTCCAGATATTTTGATAGTTAAAGTTACTCAACCGAAACGTTTGTATTCCATTTATAATTTCTCACATCTCTTTAAACCCTAATAAATTTGGTCTTTTGTATACCACATGTAATATTAGAAATAACTGATTTCGTTTTTTAACTAATACAATTAAAATCACTTTATGTTTACATTAATTCAGTTTCATCCTCCCCAAAGGGTGCAAAAATTTATAATACTAGGGGAGACCCCTGCGTGCTCCATACGCCAACCCACAATGGAACCTTCTAAAAACATATGTTTTATTTATAAAGAAGGTGTAGGATTAATTCTAACCTCAAAACTAAGATGGTAAATAATGTTAAATGTTCAAATTAAATTATTTCTTATATTTTATAACAGCAGTTATAATAGTGGTTAAAAGAACCAGCAAGGCTCAGGTCTACACTTTAAAACCCTAACCTAAAAGATAGAAATACAAAAATAATTTCTTCAAATTTTGAAATCAGCTGTTAATGGAATTATTGGAGCAAACAGCTATATTGTTTTTTTATTCAATTGGTTGCAATGGCAATAAATGTAAATACATGTGTTAGTTTATCATTCTAGGCCTAACCTAAGATTTTTTTTTTACTAAATTTACAAATAAATATTGAATTAAAAAAGGTTTTTATCGAAATAAATTAACTATAGCATATGTTACTCAGGGATAGGGTAGCTTATTATTAGTACAAATATTTTTCAATCGTTCAGTAGTGCCAGATATTACCCCCTACAAACAAACAAACAAACAAACTTTACCTCTTTATAGTATTAGTATAGATAGATTTACAGGAAAAAATAAACGGACGCTTTAATCCCTCGTGACATTTATTCATTGACAGCAAGACAATCAATCGCGTTATCATTTAGCAACAGACATTAATAAACCATTCGGAAGATTTATTGAACACTCGTACATATTAACTTTCAGCGAACAGGGTGTGATGTGGAATAGCTTTACAAAAACTATAACTGGTTTGAAATGTTGTACTTTAAAATACAACTAGAATTATTATAGTTAACTGTAGTTATAGCTTGATTATTGTACCTTATGCTTGGCTGAAGGAAGTGACATTGCCGTTGAAAAGAGGTTTCGTAAATACACTTAGCATCTGCATCTTTTGAAGTGAAAATTTCTCTAGGCACACCGCGTCCAAAAATCTTTTAAAATATCTTGCGATGATCGGATTTTACCGTCATGCTCTATTCCGTCGTACGACTAGCTGGCCATTATGCGTGGAGTATGTAGTGTGTTTTATATTTTTTATTTACTATTGTTAGACATGTGTTATTTTATTTAGTGTTATGTGTGCTTTTTGTTGTTTGTATTTTATATTTCTTATGACTTGACAATGGAAGCGTAGAGTAAGCTTCCGAAACCGGTCGTCGTCAATTAAAGGACAGAACTGTTGACGGTACGCAAGGTATGTAACCTAGTTTATTACTAATATAAGGTCCATTTCTACCTTTAGACTAATATAAATTACTCTGAGGAGCATTACCCGAAACTCCACATTGTATTATAGCCTATAAAACATATGTTAAAATTAAAGTAGCGTTTATTATAAAACAATGAAGTACGCAGGGAAATCAACCAATATACAATACTTGAAACACTTTACAAGGTTTAGTTTATACATACTAATTTCACTCATTAACAGATTATAAATATAGTTCTTCAAATAATAAACTTACCATATAATATTATTGTAATTGCGGCTTCAAAGAAGTACTGTATTTAAGTCGCTGTAGATAAAAAGTTATGAAGGGCTACATCTGATATATACAATGTGTACGCCAGATAATATACAGTAAATAAACCTGCATGAAATTTACTATGAAAGGAAATGTAAATTCCCAGGTAATTAGGTAAACTGGTAAAATTTTAATTCAGATTTAATAGTCTTGCTTTTTTCAATAGTAGTTACCAACAATAGTAAAGTTATTTTGCCAGTTCGCAATAATAGTTACTGTTGTCTTGGATATATAGAACGGTTTTCCAAACATTTTAATCTAAACTAAATAATTGACGCAGTATATTACAGTTTTATTATTTCTCAGTAAATTTGAATCAAGTACTTTTTTAAATCATATACCTTTTCAAAACGGCCTGTTTGGTCGTTTCCTTCGGAAATTACATTAAAGAATAATTGTTTTTCCATTTTATTAAATTACCCTTATAGATTATCAAAGAGTTATAATTCACATTATCAAAATTTTAGAAGCTTCACATTTTTCATTGTTTTAAAATGTCTTATTTGTATAATTTATTTTAAAAGGCAATTTTCAAATTTTAACTGTAGTAACACCCCATACGTTTAAAGGTATACGCCCACCCCATCACCTTTCTCTCGTTTAGCCTTCCACGAGTATTTAGAAGATCAGGTGATGATGAATACTAAAACATTTAAAATAAACTTTATTCACTGATAAAAATAACCTATATGTATTTGCAATATTCCGTTTATATCTTCAATTAAATAAATTTTTATATATACGCATATCTTTATTCTGAAAATTTCCAAAAATTTTTAACTGGATATATAATTTATTATATAAATAATAGCAATAGGAAACTTAAAATATTATTCCAAACTTACTAATTTGGTTCTCGAGTTTTTCTTAGTAAATATAAGCTAAGCAATGTTTATAGGAGACATTTAAAATTTAACAAAAAACTTCTTCGGTTCAAGTGATAATCTGTATCGTGTAATACATATCATTGTGTAATTATTATCAAACGTAATAATTTGATAATCTATATTTAGACTGATCTAAAAGACTTAGATGCAATCCCACATCGTAATTTGGCAGGATGTACAGATAGTAAAATAGTAGATATTACTTTAAAATAAATCCTAGAAAAATTATGATGACTACACAAATACGAATATTGATTATATTAAATCATTCCTTCCTAAGTACATTCAGTACATTACACTAAATAGATTTAAATTCCTTCCTCTCAGAAATGCAATGTCGTAATGCAAGGACATCAAGTTGGTGGTAAAACTAATTTATTAGGTTTATTATTGCTTTTATAAAACAACAATTTTAAATTCGCCGGAGAATATGAACTAGTTAAGGTTTATAGTTATGTTTTTATACCACTGTGGGTAATTATAATATTTAAATTCAGCTGAATATTGTGAAGTTGTGAAGGTTATGCAGGGTGATTCAGAATTATCTCTCGAAGCTCATTTTATAGCTAAAAATAAGAAAAAAGTTCATATAAACATTGGCCGAAAACTGTTCGTTTTCAAATATTCGCCATTTTGTTTTTTGTACAAAATAATTCATATCTAGAGAAATGTTTGACTGATTGAGTTCAAACTTTTCATGAAGTTTAAACTAACAATGATATATCTGAAGAAAAAAAGAAAATTTGCAATTGTATCCAATCATGCGTTTAAAAATGGCGGCTGTTAGAAAATGTCAAACCTAAATTACTAAAAACCGTTCATCATTTTAACGAAAAATGTAAAGACACCTTTTTGTATCCCTTTTGATTCCCTAGCTTATAATATTTTTGTCAAAATAATCGGATGAAAGATAATAGTTAAACTATGTGTAATAATTGGTTTGTTCAACACGGTATCCTATACCAAAACAGTAAACCTTTTAATAGTGTACATACATGCTGTTATTATCTTTAACTTATCTAATATCTTTCATCCGATTGTTTTGACCAGGAGACCATTCGATAGGGAACCAAAAGGATTACACAAAAGGCGTCTTTATTTATTTTTTGTTAACATTTACTGTTTTTAAGTGTTTTAGGTTTTAAATTTTTAAACAGCCGCCATTTTTAAACGCATGATTGGATATGCCATTGTTATTTTAAACTTCATGCCAAGTTTGAACTCAATCAGTCAAACATTTATCTAGATATGAATTATTTTGCAAAAAAAGAATAAAATAGTTTCTAAACATAAAACGGGAAATTTTTTGAACTGTGTTTATTGGAATGTGTGATTTTATTTTTAGCTATAGAATTGAGCTTCCGAGAGATTGCCACATAGTTCTGAATCACCCTGTATAACCAAATTGTTAAATGTTAACCAAATTGTTAAATGATTACCAAATTGTTAAATGATAACCAAGTTGTTAAATGATAACCAAATTGTTAAATGATTACCAAATTGTTAAATGATAACCAAATTTTTCGGATTAACGGTTAGATAAAATATTATAAATTCGTGTTTTGTTTCAATTAATCTTTCAGAAAGTAGTAGTTATTATGGCAATTAATTACGTTATTAGAATTCAAGAAGGCTTCACTCCACAAGTAATAATTGTGCAAACTTTACTATAACTATTTAACTAACAATAAAGTCTTAACGCATTATTAGCAACTAAATGGTTTGAAAATTTGATTTAGTATTCTATACTCATATTATAAAGAGGTAAAGTTTGTTGTTTGTTTGTGTGTTTGTTTGTTTGTTTGTATGTAAGGGGTAATCTCTGGTACTACTGAACTGATTGAAAAAACAGTTTTACTAATAAAAAGCTACACTATCCCTGAGTAACATAGGCTATAATTCATTACGATAAAAACCTTTTTTATTCCAATATTTGTAAATTTAGTCGGAAAAAATTCTTAGGTTATGCCCAGAATGATAAATCAACACATGTATTTACATTTATTACCATAGCAATCAATTAATAACAGATAATATAGCTGTTAGCTCCAATATTTCCATTAACAGCTGATTTCAAAATTTGAAGCAATTATTGATGTATTTATTTCTAGCTTTTAGGTTAGGGATTTTAAGTGTAGACCTGAGCCTTGCTGGTTCTTTTAACCATTATTGTAATTGCTGTTATAAAATATAAGAAATAATTTAATTTGAACATTTGACATTATTTACCATCATAGTTTTGAGGTTATCATTAATCCTACACCTTTATTATAAATAAAACATAACATATGTTTTTAGAAGGTTACATTTGGGGTTGGCGTGTGGAGCACGCAGGGGTGTCCCCTAGTTAGTTATATTATTGAACAATGTTATTTATATTAAAGTATATTGCGTAAACTAGTTTAAATTTATATACGTTATCAAAAATGGATTCATATATAATTATGTTTGCAATAATACGTATAACAATATAACAAATATTAAAAATCTTCTAAGCGAAGATGAATTCAGCTTTAATGGTGAATAATGAAGATTCCGTTTATTTTATAGGGGGTAAATTAAATTGGATCTCGTTGTAAGACTGTCATTCAGTAAAAATATTATGCTGCGCAACATCTGCCAAAGATTTCCTGAAGCTTCTTTAAACCCTTTCAAAGTAATTAGATGCTTTGTACGTGTATACACCAAGCATATAATAAAGCTAATGGAAGCAGACCGGTGTCTTTTCACAAGTAATTACTTAAAGAAGACTTTATTATTAAGTTTTTTTAACGGTATAACACTTATTGTACTGTTTAGTAAATCAAAAGTAATTCTACCTTTCTACCACTAAAAAAATACTCATATAATATTTAATACATTCAGTTTGTAAATTACTTTTATGTCATATCTTGGCACTACTCAGTTTACATTTATTTCAAACGAATGAAATAACTTGACTGGTTCAGCTATAAGAGTTAAAAAAATAGGTTTTCTATTAGATATAATAAAACTTAAAGATATTTTGGAAAGATTTTACTTCCAGCCACTGCAGGAGAAGTGGTTTATAGTATACAAAAATTAAATCGTAATTTAAAGGTAAACCATTACGTAAAATGTAAAAGGATTAAAAACTAAAACTTGAATAAGTAATTATAAACAAAAACAAACTTATCTGCTAATTACTTTTTTCGATAAGTCTAAAACCGATTTTTTCGATTCGGGAAACCGATAAAAAACTACTTTTCAAATTAATAAAAAATATAAAATGATATTATAAATTTTATAAAAATACTGCAATTTTCCTTCATTAAGAAAATTAGTAATTGTTATTAAATCGTATCGTTCGATTTCATTATTACAGTAATTTCCAAACTGTTTGAGAAGATTTTTTCAGTTGTAGTTTATAAATATAAACACTCAACCGTTAAATAATATATCGATTTGTACATATTTAATAAATCGCATTCGAAAAGAAAATCACTTCAAATGCATTCCTTGTGAAACAAGCTTTTGATACAAACTGGAACCGCATCTGCCAAGACACTTTATCAATTCCACAAATGTACAACATAAGCTGATATGAAGTAAATACTATGAAGTACAGGAAGAACTGAGTGGCATTTTTATAGCGTATTGTTTTTACAAAACATGTATATTATCTGAAATATAAATCGGGTCTTTTTAGGAATAGGGCCGTCATGAATGTAAACATACTGTGACTAAAAACTAAAAGTTAGAACTATAGGCTAGTTTTTTTTTTTTTTGCTTGAATGCAGGTAAACATACTGTGACTAAAGATTATACAAGCATAAAAAAATAATATATGGCATAAAGTTTTAACTTGTAGTCATTAGTCACAGTACTTCCTCTTACTATGCAATAAGAGCTAACGGCACTCGATAAGATAACGCTTGATAAGATAACGTTAGACCATCGAACCTTAGATTCTGTAAGCACATTGTGGATATTTTTTGTCGATATGCAT
>JAGFPH010000783.1:281576-368973 GCA_018207615.1 Philaenus spumarius
TAATTATGTTAAAAGTGAAAAAAACATGGACCAAGACCAGGATTTGAACCTGGGACCTTTACCATTCCGTGTTAACGCTCTACCGACTGAGCCACCCTGGTCACTCCAGATATTGGTCGATGTTATCTCACTTGCACTGTTTTACTGCATTTATTGAACCAATAGACTGAAAAACTTGTGAATACGACATTGAAAACAATCTTCATTCTTTTTTTCTACGACCGTTTATCGCTAGCCGAGCGATGAAGTAAACAGCTGATTCATATTGATTACTTAGGCCTGCCAGATGCTAAAGAATATTCCGGTCATTGCTTTTGCCGAACATCGGCAACGTTATTAGTAAGCGGTTAAGGAGACATTACACAACCAAAACGGCATGGTAGGTGGAAGAGTTCAGCTGTAGCGGAGTGCTATATTGATGACAACTTGCAAAACAAGAATGCAAAAGCTCATAAGATTCTGGGAAATCAGAATCCGACAACAATAACAAGTGAACCTCAAGAGGTAGACCTAACGTTGTAGTCTGATGAAATTAATTCGATTGGGTCAGGTCTTATTACACAAAATTACAAGAAGTGTACATTCAACACAAATATAAAAAACACACACGAAATTACTGTCAGACATGTAATACGTTGTAATGTTAATCTTAATAAATAAAATTAATTGAATTTTGTAATGTTAATCTTAATAAATAGAAGTAATTTAATTTGAACAATAAACAAAGTGTCTTTGTCACTTTACGCTCGGTTGTAGGAAATATCAAGATGTAATTTAAGCGTAAACTGTCTTTATCGCTTTCGAGAAATTACCGCGCTCCGCTACGCGTCTTGTGATAACTTCTTTCTCTCAAGCGATAAAGACATACTTAAAGCCTCAGCTACGATACGAGCGGTGAGCGGCGGGCGGTGGGCGGCGAGCGTTCCTAGCAAATGGCCAGAGCGGCGGACGTGGCTACGATACAAGCGGCAACATTCCCACAGTCAACGAGATGACGTCACTCGAGGAACTAGTGCTGACGGAAATACTTAGTGAGAGACCAGTATTTGTCGGAAAATCACAATATAGGACTACTATATCTTTAACCGTAAACTTAAGTGATATTTACGTTTGTCCAGAAATTCAGGTGTAACCCTGGTAGAGAGCATTTTAAAAATATATACTTCCTGTGAAAATAACAATGTTAAACAGTCCCACAACAGAAAGTTTAATTAATTTATGAGGTTTAAACAATAAATAACAAAATGCCAAATTCCAAAATTATAACCGCACAATTTAGAATATTTTTTGTTTACCGTCGGATTTTCTTGAAACTTGGACTTTAACATAAATTCAGGTATAACCCGCGGAGGGAGTAATTTTAAAATATATGCTTCCTGTGAAAATAACAATGGTAAGTAGTCCCATAACAGATAGTTGTAATCCATTGGTGTTGTTTAATAAATAATTCATGGTGTTTAAAGAATAAAAAACCCTTGAACCGAATACAAAATTCCGAAAGTATACTCAAAAAATTTGGATTTTTTTGTTTACCGTTGAATTTTCTTGAAATTTTTTATATAAGTGGTCGTTAGTATGCCATGAACTTATACGTATCAAAAATACTTAATTTTGCCTTTTTAACCAATGTCATATGTTTGTTGAAAGTAAAGAAACCCATGAGCGTCGGGTGGCAGTCGAAAAATGATCTAACTGATTTGATCCTGAGCGGCGAGCGTTATACCAACTCACATCCGCCGCTTGTATCGTAGCCAGCCAACCGTGTTTAACAAGGAAACTCCATCAGTTAGATAATTTTCGTGCGCCGCTTGCACCTGCTACTGCCGCCCGCCGCCCACCGCTCACCGCTCACCGCTCGTATCGTAGCCGAGGCTTTACGCTCTTAATACATAAATAACTATTGCAGATTACAGTGGTGTTATTATTATTATTTTTAATTTGTAATAATTTTTCCGATCACACACTTCCTCAGTAAGGGTTTTATTAAATTACACAGTGAAAAAACATGGACCAAGACCGGGATTTGAACCCGGGACCTTTACCAATACGTGGTAATGCTCCGCTCTACCGACTGAGTCACCCTGATCTCTCCAGATATATATTTTCCCTTATAATTTAATTTAATTAACACTTGCTGAGCCAGTCTGTAAGCGAAAAAATGATTAAAAATAAAAAATAAAAATATTAAGTAAATTTAGTTGAACATTTTTACTTTATACCACAGTTATAGTCTTGAAGCTAGGTGTCCTAAGCGAACGATAGTAATTAATTTAAAATCTGCGCAAATGTGCTAGAAGTTAAAACTATACATTTTTATTGCTACGCTACCCAACATGCCACGCCCCTATTTATAAGTATTATAAATAAAAAGGTTACAATATATTTTTTCTCAAATGGGGTTTTTGTCGCCAAGCGATATCTCCCTTAATTCGTCATCAAAATTAATTATTCAACCATCATTTTAAAGCTTATGTTCCTCGATATTGACGGAAAATAGACAAACAGCCTAAAATGCATGTTTTCGTTACAAAAATTGGTTAAACAAACTTTTATATTATACTTCAAATGGATACTAAATAAAGGCACCATCTAATAACAATCTGTTTAACCAACATGACAGCTGTTAATTTGATTGTTTACATTCGATATG
Source organism: Philaenus spumarius (assembly GCA_018207615.1). NCBI lineage: Eukaryota > Metazoa > Arthropoda > Insecta > Hemiptera > Aphrophoridae > Philaenus > Philaenus spumarius. The sequence continues at coordinate 284,227 of JAGFPH010000783.1, forward strand.
CAAGTATTATAAATTATTTTTCATAAACCAATGTAAATAAATTATTGTAACTAACTGAACAAAATCAACGTATTATTTTAATGATTCTTGGTTTCCAGGTCACTTTGAATAATAGATAAGATAGTATAATTATGATATACAGTATTACTTTTTTATTTGTCCGTCATACGACTTCTGTTGTTTGATTATTCACGACGCGTTTCAGGAACGCATTCTCATTGTCAAGTAAACATTAAAAACACTAAAAACACAATATCAAAACACAACACTTTAACACAAATTTAAAAATATGTGCCGAACAATAATTGAGTATGATGTACATCGTTGAAAGGAGCATCACGATTTAGTGTATTTAATGTTCAATTGATAATGGGAATGCGTTCCTGTAACCTGCAGTAGTCGTAACAAATCAAACAACAGAAGTCACATGGCGTACCAATAACAAGGTAATATTTAATAATTATATTATTGTATCTATTGAATCAAAGTATTAAATCAGGTAAGTACTCCTAACTTGAGAAATATTCACACGGGTCAGCTAGTATTTATTAAAGTTATTCTGCATTATTGTACCTGAAACATAGTATTTATTAAAGTTATTCTGCATTATTGTACCTGAAACATAGGATTTATTAAAGTTATTCTGCATTATTGTACCTGAAACATAGTATTTATTAAAGTTATTCTGCACTATTGTATCTTAAACATAGTATTTATTAAAGTTATTCTGCATTATTGTACCTGAAACATAGTATTTATTAAAGTTATTCTGAATTATTGTACCTGAAACATAGTATTTATTAAAGTTATTTTACATTATTGTACCTGAAACATAGTAAATGTACAATCAAATGAAGTTTAAATAATATGTGTATCTCTGTTATTTGTTTTATTTTTAATATGTATATTATATATATGTTACAAAATGTATTAAAACAGTTGAATTTAGTGTTGTACGTTTCAACTGTATCTTCTAGACAAGTTGTTAATTTCAAATTGATTATCAAATAATTCAAGCAAGTATTTGAGCCTTCTATCTTTAACGACTACCTCCAGGTACACACACCAAGCCCACACATTTACCGGGTCTTCAATACATTTTTACCAACGCTAATCTATCATCGACTTTCTCCTTTCAATTGATAAAATGGACAAAGTGACTATGTGTACTATTTGATATTAACTTGATAGTATCTTTACGTATGCATTACTTCCTTTAACACATTCAAAACCAAGAGAAAACATTTGAAGATGTACACCCAGTAGCTGTTAGAACACTTGGCAGATACACCCCAACATTGGGCTGGCACTAAGTAATGGGCGAAATTTTGTAAACACCTTTAACTTTGGCTTGACCATTAACGGTACTTTCATGTAGAAAATGTTTCCAGTGCCCACGTGCCTGAATTTTCACCGGTGTTTGCCTATGTTAAGCGGCTATAAAATCGGTATTGGAGAATACTTAGAATTTGGAAGTGTTGTTCAAGGATTATGTGGCCACTATTTTAGCAAAATATTTTATTAGTTAACTTTGAAATATAGTGTATTGTAATATATTTAAAAAGCTATAATTATATCAACCCTTAAATAAATCATAATAAACACCTACATCCGAAAATAACAAGCTTAGTAGATAGTGTAGAAATACTCTGTAAGCAAATACATTTTTCGTATGCCTGTACCAAATACATTTTATGTAGTTTCGTACATTATAAAGTCTCTGTTTCTTTCACATGTATTGGTTACCTACAGAGACCATTTTTGTATGTCTGTAACTTAGTGAAAAAAAACCAAATATTGACTGTATTTAAACAAAATATTTCTTAAGCTTCTTGAATAATAAAAATAATGTAATATTTCGTACGTAAACAATATACATTATATCTTGTTAGGATGGAACAAAAGTGACGTTAGTATGGTGAAGTTTACAAATATTAGACCCATTGAATTAAATTGTTAATTTTAAATTTGATATAAATTGTTTGATAAATTAATGTTAGTACTTTTAATAAGCTACCACAATTAATTATTTGAAGCATAATATGTTACTGAGTATAAAGCGGAGTGGTTTATGATGTTCTGTTAGACGTTGCATTTTAATGCTATATAGTAAACGTACAATTAGTTAATTTAAAGAAATACAAAAGTTGTAATAGTACATCTCCATTATTTCTGATAAACTTTAAATACATATAAAGCAAACCTAATTCCTAATTCAAAACCTATAATAATAATAAAATTGCAAGACAAATTTAAATTCCTGATCGAAACAGCCGATAACATAATGAAATATAAAGAATGGAACCATACAGAGCGATCTTGCGGATAATAACGGAACTAACACGCACAATTTCAACAGATGTTTCAGAAGCCTTACGAAACGAAAGAAAACCAATAATTTTTTATATTTTTTGTTAACGAATATAAACTAATAACTTAACGCCATTTATATAAAGAGCATAAAATTCTGCAACTAAAAATACCAACTAGGCCAAATATAAGACATTCCACAATTTAAAATAAATTAATAACACATTCACCACGGAAATTTACACTGTAACAGCTGACGAATTTAATATAACAAAATCCGTGACTACGGTAACATTGTACTTAAATTGATACACACACAAATTAAAAAAAATAAGTGGAAACAATTTCTAGATATTTATGTATAATAATAAAACCCATTTTTAAATCAAATGAAAATTTATTCTATAAATAAAATGACCAAGACTCGACTGACGGCAGACGGAAACAAGGAGAAGAAGAAACGAGTAAAACAAAACGACCAATCGGAACGCAGAATTTGCAACAAAGCCTAAATTAAAAAAAAACATCTGTAAAACAAAAGGAGTTCGGAGAAAAAGCGATACCAGGAAGGTTACAAAAATTGTATTCTAAGGCTTTAAGACGATAAGAAGAAACTTAAAGAAGAAGGGAAGAGAATACATCTTTTGAAGTTTTTAAAACAACTATTAAGACATCATCTACGGTGGTGAGAGAATAACAATTAGATTTGAACTATTTGTGATAATGCCAGAATTTCATTAGTTTTTTTTTTTTATCTGCCTGACTATAACCTCACGTTCTGAGAACATTTCATTAAAAAATATTCTAATTATTTTTTCAGAACATTCTCAATATTTTAATTGTATTTTTTTTGTATGTATTTGTTAAATATTTTGATTGAATATCGTGCCACGGACACCAGCCCCGAGATTAAAATTTTTCTTGTTAACGAGCCAATTTTAGGCCGTAAATGATTTATCTTTATTTGTTTAAATAGATAAGTATATCGTTATCAAATTAATAAATAATAATTCGTTTGTTCTTATTATTATTGCTTTTCATTTATTAAAAGTTAAGTTGAAGATAAATAAACTAAAGGAAGTTCAGTACAAAAAAAAAAAGTACAAATTATACAAAGTATTCAATCGGTTTATAAAAAAAATTGACTTTAAAAAAAATGTGTTTTGCGCATAAATTATAAATTTACTTTATGTACATAATATATATAACATACAGTTTCCATGTTTCTAAAAATTAGGTAACAAGTATTATTTTACAAGAAGAAGTAAGAGAGAGTTTTATATTTTGAAGTTGTCTTATCGTCAATTATTCAAATAGCAGCCACTTAACAGTTTTCACTTTGAAAATTTGCAGTAAGTATGCCTATAACATAATATTTTGTTTTGTTGACGTGAAACTTAAGATACAAGATCTCGAGTTTTGTTCCTTTGGCTTAACAACACTGAAATCTAAATACGTGACACCTTATCTGAGCTATTCGTCTTTTATACAACACTTTATGAAAGCTGCAGTATTTTATTAAAAATAAACCAGAATATGGATATAATTTTTGTACTACTGACCCCTTTTAATTTGTGTAAAATATTAAGGGGAGTCGAAGGTTCATATACCGCACATGTTAAATTTTTTATATTCATGAACTTTTTTCTCAAAAACCACAAGAGATGCAGTGAATTTTTTTGTAAGTTGGATAGTATGTTATTGAGCCTATGTGCAAAAATTATTAATTTAAGTCATAAAGTAAAATAGTTATATTTTTTATATAGATTACATTTTTTATGAAATTATTTTTTTATTCTTGGACCTTTTGAGATAGTTTGCTGATTCCTATACAGCAGGTAGGTAACATATAGAGGTACTTGTAAACAAAATATCAACTTGTTATCTTTAACCTTATTTGAGAAAAAGGTACATAATTATAAAACAACTAGTTGTCGGGAAATCAATGAAACGTAAAACATATTAAGAAAATCTAGTCAAATTAGCACACAAATTGTATTTGACCTTTAATATCCCTTTAGAAGCAGACTTATTACTTCTAGGCATATTTAAATAACAACTACACCACTAAATAATATTACAAAACACTACTCAAAATAGTACAATGAAACACAATACTCTTGAAAACTAGCCTCAAAATGTAAACAACAAACAAATGTAAACGAGATAAGCAGAAGACAATTTTCTAAAACAAAACTAATGTGAGCTAGTGTGACCAATCTTTGAACAATTAATTGAACAACATAATTATCACTGTCTAGCAACGTCACTTTTTATGTAGTACTGTAACAAATGAAAACTGACCATCTATAAAGGAAACAAACAGTATCGCGAAAAAAGTAAAAAGTCATTAAAAATTATTTTATAAAACATGTTTTGAAAATTGAAAAGACTATGTTTTTGGTACAAAAATATTCAGAAAAATCAATATCCTGAGATCTTAAAAAATATGCATTAAAAGTAGTACTACTACCGGGTGTTACAGTACAGGTTAACATTTACCAGCATTTAATTAACTATGGAAGCTGGATAGATCGTCTGAAATAAATTTCCATAGTGTTTGATATTCGGATTTGAAAAGTTGATCTTTGGGCCACTTTCTATACAAAAATAATATAACTGTAACATAAAATACATAAAATTGTTTTGTTATATTGTAGGAAAACAACATTGAATTAGGCATATATTTTGTACTACTAAAAATATGTGTAGATTTTAGAATACTGTATTTAATGTGTGCAACTTTAATTCAAGTTTTAAGTCAATATTTATAAAATTGATGAGATTCCAAAACACATGAGTCTAAATTAGTAGAATGTGAATTTATTCTTCAGAATTCAAAAATGTAAAAAGAACACACGAGAGCAGTTCATATAAATCATTTGCAAATTGTTTGGTATTTGATAAATAATTTCCAAAGTATAAATTATTGTTGTTATTTATTATAAAACAATGCAAACAAATTTAAACTTTGTTATATGACAAGTTCTAAATAACAAAATTCAAAGTTTTCAACTAGAATAATGATAAGGGTAATAACTAAAAAAGTTAACTATCCAATAGACTCTAACAATTATTATTTAACATAGCGTTCTTTAAATATACGGAACCTGCATCTACAACAAATTCAGCTACAGTATTGGAAATATTTACCATTAATTAGAATTGTATTCGGTCCATTACACTTAATAGATTTAAATTCCTTACTTTTAGGAATGCAATGTCGTAGTTTGTGTCGTCAAGTTGGCAGTAAAAGTAATATATGAGGTTTCCAAACCTTCTAAAGCACAGTATTGCTAGATAGATAATAAATAACTCTTCTAAAACATTATATTTAGTACTGTAGTTTTTATGACTTAATTAGCATACATTTATGATGTCCAAGTTTCAAACTTTAAAAATTATGGGAGTTTTATTAATTTAAACATTTTTTAAGTTTTGATAATACTATAAAAACTTCGGCTTGATTTTTATTTAATCTTTTATTTACAGGGGTGATAACCAACTTCATTCCATTTTAATTGAAGTGAATTGCTATACATTTGAGGTGTATAAATTAGTAAAATACAGTTACCACTAAATAATTAGTTGTGGGTTAATAATGTTTTCCCTTATTTAAAATAAAAATAATTATTATTATTACCAGGGGAAACCCTTGGGTGCTCCACACGTCAACCCCGTTTTAACCTTCTATTCACATAATCATGTTATGTTTTTTTTTTTTTTATATAATAAAGGTGTAGGATTAATAATAACACCAAAGCTTATATTTTATAATAGCAGTTATAATAAAAGTTAAAAGAACCAGCAAGATTCAGGTTCTACACTTTAATAAAAATATAACCTAAAAGTTAGAAATACAAATAGTTGCTTTAAAGTGTGACATCAGGTGTTAATGGAAATATTATAGCAAACAACGTTTTTATCTGTTATTTTCTTCAATTGGTTTCTATGGTAATTCATCAGTCTAGGCCATCAAGGCTCAGGTCTACAATTTAACTAAAGCATACAATAAAAGTTAGAAATACAAATACTTGCTTCAAAGTGTGAAATCGGGTGTTTTTCCGACTAAATTTACAAACATTGAAATAAAAAAAGTGTTTATCAAAATAAATTATAGCCTATGCTACTCAGGGATAGTGAAGCTTTTTATTAGTAAAACTATTTTTTCAATCGGTTCAGTAGTTCCAGAGATTACCCCTACTATGCCAGTCGGTAGAGGTCAATTTAGACCAAAAGTTCCAGTAATTTGCAATATGGCTGATTTTTTTTTATATATATACCTTAAAGTATGTAGATTAACATAAAAAAAGTTTACCATTCTATCGATTTCCCAAAGTCGAAAAAAAAATCGATTATCAATTTTTTTTGATTGTTCTTAATATTTCAAGCTGGGATGAAGATAGAGGAAAATAAAAAATACCACCGTGTAGGGGAGGTATTTTTCAACAAAAAAGGAGGTATGTATTTATTTCGTCCGAGCAATGGTTTGTCTGGAAAAAATTCGATAATGCAGGTATGTATTTTGCAGCAGGGGAAATCACTAAAAGGGGACATCTTATTCATAAATGAAGCGTCGGCTCATTCTAAATTGGCCGAATTTTAATATATCGAATTGAAACTTGACATAGGAGTTAAAATATATATTTTAAACATTTATGCTGAGTCTCAGCTTGTTATCTTGAAAAAGACCCAATCTAGGAGTCGATTTCGATTATCGATTTTAGGAGTACCGGGCCCACCAATTCATTTTAAACAGCTCCAGTTTCGTCAATTTTTGGAATATCAACATCAAATTTGTTTTAAAAATTGAGTACACCAGTATAAATATTATTAGTAAGTATGAACGATTTTTGTCATGCTATTTTTAAAAACGAAGCGCTTGAAAATGGTCTTCTGTTTTATCTATCTCGTTTTAACTATAACACCTTTGGATTCAACGACTCCATTTTCGACATTTTTGAACATATCGATTTAAAAATTGGTACAGAAGTTAAAAACACACTTGTTTTATGCTATACTTATTTTAAAAACTATATTTAAAAAATTGACTAATCTGCAGCCGATTAAGTCAAGCGTTTTGATGAAAAATCTAAAAATGTCTAAAATTATACTTTTTTTAAGTTACTTGTGCTTTGAAAAGTAAATAATAAAAAAGGTTTATACTCCTTGATCTTGCTTGAATCTATATATATAACTTGTAAAAAAACTTTCGGGTTGATATTTTGAAAATTTTCTAAACTGGAGCTGTTTAAAATGAATTTGTGGGTCCGGTACTCCTAAAATCGAGAAACCCATTAATAAGTCAAGTGGCTCTAGATCGGGTAATTTTCAAGATAACAAGCTGAGACTCAGCATAAACGTTTAAAATATATATTTCAACTCCTATGTCAAGTTTCAATTCGATATATTAAAATTCGGCCAATTTAGAATGAGCTGACGCTTCATATGTGAATAAGATGTCCCCTTTTAGTGATTTCCCCTGCTGCAAAATACATACCTGCATTATCGAATTTTTTCCAGACAAACCATTACTCGGACGAAATAAATACATATGACCTTTTTTGTTGAAAAATACCGCCCCTACACGGTAGTATTTTTATTTTCCTCTATCTTCATCCCAGCTCAAAATATTAAGGACAATCGAAAAAAAAATTAAAATCGATTTTTTTGTCGACTTTGGGAAATCGATAAAATGGTAAACTTTTTTTATGTTAATCTACATACTTAAATGTACTTATAAAAAAAATTCAGCCGTATTGCAAATTACTGGTAGTTGTAACCTATACCGACTGGGCTATACATACAAACAAACAAACAAATTTGACCTTTTATAATATTAGATAGATATTGTTAGATTATAGAGATTTGTATATATATTGTTTGTGACGAATAACTGGTACATTGGTATTTTATTTATGTTAGATGTCAAGCAAGAATGAACATTATAAGAAATAAAAAACGTATTTCTATTCTGATTTTGTGCAATTGATGATCAGTTAGTTCTTCTCTTATTAGTCATATGAGGTTTAGTAACACTGTTGCTATAAAGTTTAAAACTAAAATGGCGCCTAATACATTAATACATATGTATTAATACATATATTTAATACAAATATGTTAATACATATATTAAAACTACATTGATGTAATGACAGTTATATTAACAGCCTACTTTGATCTTCTAATGATGATTCATTATCGATATATAAAATGTAAGTACATTATTATGTTAAATAAGTTTTCACAAATGAAGTAAATAGTAGCACAGAGTTTGTTGTGTTTTATAATATAATGATGTCGTAATGCTTCACAAACAAAATCATATAAAATTGATAAGATGCGAAGCAGTTCATCATTTCCATTTTCTTTCAAATGATATTTTACACCATTGTTATTCCTTTCATCTTTTACCTAATTAAAATGACAATGTTTCTCTTGAGAATAAATGAATAGCAGGATACACAATATAATTACTTAACAGTTACTGTTGTTGTATGTTAACGAAGGAGTTACTGCCGAAGGCATCACGTGCATTGCAAGGTGAGACGTGAATCGCATCTACAGAATGCTAAATGAATTTTATACAGTCACGTTTCTTGGACTGGTTATATCAAAATACAAATGTATCCCCATTGAGACCCCTCTTATTGTACAACAATTGTGTTCACTGTAACATTATCACGATATTCTTGCTGGTGATCTACGCTCTGTACGTTACATAGACTACATGGTGAGCCAAAAACATTACATTTTTTAAAATGAAATAACTCAATAACTATACATAGTTTACTGTCACAAACCAAACTAAAATATTTACATGGTTTTGCCATTTTCTACTTATGATAGATAATGTCCGTCAAGTGTTCTGCATACTTGCATCCCTTCTGCATACTTGCTGTAACTTGCTGTTCGAAACATTGACTGAGGAATCGCAACGTTCTCGTTCCTTATGCACTGCTTTAATTTAGCAATATTCTGGGGCTTAGTTACGATGACATTTCTCTCAAGATAGCCCCATAGCCAACAGTCACAAGTGGTCAGGTCTGGGGATCGCGCAGACCATGGAACATCATCAAACCGGGAAACCAAATGTCACGGAAGCAGTTGACTTATAACTGGCATTGTATCATTTGATGTGTAACAAGTCGTACCATCCTGTTGGAACCAAATAGAGTTTGTTTCGATTCCTAACTGACGTAACTGTGGAATTATAAAATTTCTGAGCATGGCCACATGGCGTTCTGCGTTAAGAGGGACAGATATTCCTTTATCGTTCTCAAAAACATATGGGCCAATTATGCCAAATCGCGCCACTCCATACCAAACAGTCACTTTTGTAGATGAAGTGATCGTTCATGAAGTTCTCTTGGATTCTCGGACGAACCAATATCAAAAATTCTGTTTAACTTTTTCCGACAATTCAAAATGAGCTTCATCTGACATATGACCAGTACTTGAAGAAGATTCGCTTCATTCACAAGCTGCAATAGTCAATGACACATGGTAAGGCATAAATCAAAATCCGTCTCGTTTAGTTTCTGAGTCATCACTATTTTATAGAGATGGAAATTTAAATCCAAATGCAATATTCTGCTGACATAATTATTCGAAATTGCCAAAGCAATTGATTGTTTACGGGCTGAGAACTTAGGACTCTGCAGCACACTTGCGCGAACCATTTCAATGTTTTTCAGCGATCGAACTGTCCGAGGTCTACCAGCAGGTTTGATTTTGAATGCAGAAGCCGTGTTCAGGAAATTATCAACCAACCTTAGAATAGTTTTTCGACTTGGATTGGCACCATGACGACCGACGTAGCATTGAGTTCGAAACCGACCTTGTGTAGAAATCACAGATTCATTACTTTTGGAAAATGATTCTATGACAAAAGCAGGACGATGCGATACCCTAACCACTGATGGTCTATGTTAACTAACCTACAAATGGCATTAAATAATTAGTTATTTGCCGCAACAATAAACTCTCCAACAATTATAACAGCTGAGAAATTACATTACAAAAATTGGTCGGTTTTTATGGCTCACTTTTGGAAAATAATACTTATATTTGAATATGTAAAGGACCTATATATATGAAATTGTTCATCTTTACTCCACATTGTAAACGTCATAGCTTATACGTTAGCGACTTGAATTAAATTTTGGTGGTTTCTTCAGCTATAAGTATATAATATTGGGATCCGGATAGTAGGGTGTGAAAAATCTTATTATATATAGTTTTTCACAGTCTCCTTCACTGTTACTTTTTAGTCAGCTGATAATTCATTTAAAGAATTTAGAGTGTTTTTGATACAAGTTCAAATATTTAATAATGGAATTTATAGGTACGCTAAATATTAAATACTCTCTAAGGAAAACCCCAATAGAACCCGGGGTTATTTATATTTTCACATTTCATCTCAAAATAAAAATTCACTAAAACTGAAGTTTTTTTATAAGTAATACTAGTTTGGAGTAATAGGAGAGGTAAGTAGTTTCAAGTGTCTTAAGACTACAAAAATGTATGTGTATTAAATGCTTCCTTAAAGATCAGAAAATAGTTTATGGTTTCGAATCATCTAACAAAACTAATAACGTGCATAATGTAGCAATTTTTAAAATATTTTTAATTACAATTTTCAAAGTCAAACGATTTTTATTACACATAAAAGTTATACTAATGTGATAATGTAATTCGTTTTGTTTATATAACCTGAGACACGTAAAATGTAAGTAAGACAAAGTGTTACAAAATTGTAAAAAATATATATTTTGTTCTGTATAAAATTGAATAAAATACGTTTCATATAGAAAACAGTTATTTCAAGTAAAACATAGTATATCACCTGTAATGAGGGTTCATGAAATCCCTTTAACTTCCTCATTATTTTTGTTACTGAAAAAGTCAACAAAACTTTGTATATATCTTGTGTTGCATAACAGGACCCATTTTATTACATATTTGACCCTCTATGATTTTAGGAGGCTAAGGGTGGTAAAAGGGGTTAACAATTTCAAAAGCAAAGGTATTTCTTGTAATACAACAATGGAAAAGCTTATAAAAAAAAGAAAGAGAATGACGTAAACTAGAGCTTAATATCTTACTTCGTTTCAAAGTAGAGATTTCTTAAAGCTTGTATGTAAAAAAAAAAAACATTTCTAAATTGTTTTCATTTGAGCGATTCATTTATAAAAAAGCAAAAAAATCGCAACAAATATCAGGTATTGCTATCCTATCAGTCCACTAAAAGTGGTGCTTATCAGTTATGCATACAGTAGAGAAATTTAGGAGCAAAGGTCAAATGTTGCATTACCGTTTCCATTTACATTTCCCCCCCAAAGTTTTGCAAGTGAACATACAAACTCATATAAATGAGTGGTAAATTTATTTTCAGTTTAATTTTTTTAAATGTGTTACATTTAACCTCAACCTACAACTTACTTATTCCTAATATTACCAATTAATTAATAACCTGCTTTGATGCTTTATTCAATGACGTGGTAAAGCTTAAAAAATAATAAACAAACTATTAGTAGTTACATATTTTTTTCTTTTCTGAGTCAAAACAATAGATAGTCTATTGTAGACGAAGGTTTACAACTGTGCAATTGTTTGCTTTATTATAGGTGAATATGTTTCACATAATAGCTGTTTATAAAAAAAGTCAAAGCTATGATTTTTATCAAATTACAATTTGAAATGCACACATGTTTATGTAACAATTGAACATCTCAAATATTTCTATCAACAATAGTGTTTACTAAATAAAAATTAAAGAAATTGAGATTCTTGAAAATTGCATGTTTTTATTATAACATTTTATATGCGTGGAATGATCCTCGATTCGTTTTCCCCACTTATTTTGAAATAATGTGATCATTCATCCATCGTCATAATGACACTAAAACATTAAAGACAACTGATATTTTCTCCACTTGGAGGTCGTTATATAGTTCTGTTCAACAGCGCATAAATACAATACTTAGAAGTGCAATGGTCGACACTGGTTATATCAATGTTGTTGGACTTTACTCCTTGCTTTGTTTAGAGATGTTAGTGTCAAATGACGTATCGATTGAAATGAGAGTTGGCAGTTAAATGTTCTTTGGGTCGGTTTTTGATACAACTGGTATTGCTTTTCCACTTGGAGGTCGTTATATAGTTCTGTTCAACAGCGCATACACACGATAAGTAGAAGTGTAAAGGTCGACACTGGTTATATCGATGTTGTTGGACTTTACTCCTTGCTTTATCTAGAGATGTTAGTGTCAAATGACGTATCGATTGAAAGGAGATTTGGCATTTTAATATGTTCTTTGGGTCGGTTTTTGACGCTCTATATCTTAAAGTTTTTCGTGTCCTACATAAGTTTAGAATACTTATGTTAGTATTATGTTTGTTCATGTGATGTTGATTTTATTGACATCAAGTTACCGAATGGTAGACACAGTGGCGTACCTACCCCACTTAGGGATTTATTTTTGAGGTCCACCCCCCTCCCCCACCTCCAACAAAAGCTACCAAAAGGCTGTTTTTAACTTCTTTTCCATTGGCTACCATTTTTTGCGTTTCTGATCTTCTCCATGGGTTAGTGATACATACCATGGATGAGAGAAATATTATACAGAATAAGAGAGCGAACTCATACAGTATTCGGGACTTTTTTAAAAGAGGACCGCCATGAATGTTGATTACTGTGACTAAAGACTATAAGTTAGAATTTCAGGATATTTTTGTATAATGCTTGAATTTCTGTTATATAAAACAACTTAATTGATTTTTCTAACTTATACTGTATACGTTTACAAAAGTGCAATTAAGTTATGTGTTATTTTACTTCAATATACAAGGTGTCAAAAAAGTCTAGGTACGGATTAATAACTCAAAATAAACGAGCCTTATGAGATAGAAATAAAAGCAGTTATTCACAACCATAAAAGAACTACTTTTTGGCGAGTTTGAAATTTCTGTCCGCCATCTTGGAATGAACTTAATTTTTTTAAATAGGAAGGTGGTCATCTGATACATTATTTCGATGTAGAATTTCAAGAGAAAAAAACCTGTGAAATTTTCACATCCATATCTTTAACCGATTAAAAATGGCGGCCAAAAACATCGAAATCGAAATTTTGCCCCATTTTTCTGTACTATTTTTTTAATTAAAATATTAATTATTTTTATGTTTTGATTCAGAATTACATAAGCTTTCAAACGATATGCTACCCAACTGTATTTAATTCAACCACTCAAAATCAATTTTAAAAAAATCAAAATGGATGTAACTAAAAATTTTTAAATACGCCTAAATATCTTTGTGTGGCATATCGTTTGAAAGCTTATTTAATTCTGAATACAAAAAGAAGAATAAATTAATATGAAACAAAAAATAGTACTGTAAAGGTGGGCTAAATCGGAAAACACGATTTCGTTGTTTTTGGCCGCCATTTTGAATCGGTTAAAGATATGGACGTGCAGACTTCACAGTTGGTTTTCTCTTGAAATTCTACATTGAAATAATATATCGCATGACCACCTTCCCATTGAAAAAAATGAAGTTCATTCCAAGATGGCGGATCCAAGATGGTGGACAACAATTTCAAACTCACCAATAAGTGCTACTTTTACGGTTGTGAATAACTGATTTTATTTCTATTTCATAAGACTCGTACATCTTGAGATATTAAGCCGTACCCAGATTTTTTTGACACCTTGTATATAATATACTACAGTGGTGAACAATGTCGTTAGTTTTTGTTACACTGATTATATATAAAACCTTTAAAGAGTGGCGGTCCTCTTCTAAAAAGACCCCAGTATTCATTTATTTATTAAATACAAACAGACATTAGTCCAATAATATCAGGTTAACGTAATGTAATGCTAGGTAATGTAATTAAAATTGTATGTAATTAATTGTATTTATAAATATGAAAAAATAATGAATTAAAAAATTCAAATTTTATAGTAAATTATCAAAACACTGGGTCTGTTAATTCAGAATATTATGTAATAATCACATTTAATTTTAAAATGTATTTTCAAATAAATAATAATTACATCAGATAAAAATTATTATATGTCTCATAACAATTTATTTTCAAAGCCAAATTGTTTTCATTAGATAGCATTGCTAGTCCATTTAGTCTGAGTTGGCTCATTGTTAAGCGCAGATAGTTTTTAATAATTCTTAGTTTTGAAAAACTTATTTCACAAGTTGAAATGGAAATGCAAATATATAAAAGCATCAAATAAAATGTTGATTAGTAAACATGTAAACACCACCACTGAAATACTACAGCACTGTACCACTGCTTGACCTTGACTGACTAATGAGCATCTGCTCCCCACAGCCAATTCCCCGCTACGTCACAAGTGCAAAATTATCAACTGGCCCGACAACTATTTATACAAAACTAGGTTTTCTCCACTAGGCACTTTGTTACTTTTGCTATACTTGGAATTTGTTTATTTACTTTGAGCTTGGCCCTTGCATAAAGTGCGATTTAAAAGATCTTATTTTATTTATGGAAATTTGTAAATAATTTTCTAGAGGAAAATTTTAATTTTTATATTAGGGTGGGGAATCAATGTGGGCCTCCATAGTAAGTGAGGAACGGTGCGCTCCCCCCCTTGGGAACACCACTGGGTAGATTTTCTTTAATCCGGTTTGCCTATGTAGAAGATAGGCACTTCTCAAACACTTGTTACTTATTTTTGGTCTTATTTGATGTAATTGCTTGATTAAATAGAATATAAAAAGATAAATCCAATAATATAGTTACTATTTGATTAACGTTTTTATTTGCTTCCCACATCATTGTAAATTTACACTATGGAAAAAGCGGTACTACATGTAAGGTTATTATTTTAGTAGGGGTTCTTTATCATCTTGTATTTTATTTTATGGATTTAATATGTTATCGATTAAGGAATTTATAACATTAAAAGTCCTAAATTTTATTATATTACTTACTCAGTAAGTGACTTACGCAAAAGTTGTTTATTTTGCAACAAAAACTGTAAAAAGCTATGGATGTAAAATGTAAACTGTAAACAGATCATAAACTGATTAACAACGCGTCAACTAATTATACAATACCGTCTTTTAATAAAAAAAACTATTTTAAACTCTAAATATTTTGTATTAGTTATGATTCATAAAAAATATCAACAAATTGCAAAGTAGTTTTATTGGTATTTATACAAAACGCATTATTGACTTTAATAAAATCGATTGCAATTTAAATACCAGAAAATTAAAGTAAATAATTATATGTATTATAATCACTAATTGTCTCTGGGATTATTTTCCTAACAATTATTATGTGCTTCAGTAAATATTATCAACCTATTTGAGAATTTTTGATTTTTTCTTTTCTCAAAACTTTTATTACTGACAAGTTGTGTAATAGGAATTAAACTCTTGCCTATCAACTGTTGAAAGTTGTTAAGTAAAGGAGTCCCTGAAATTCTAAGTTGAACCTCACAGAAAATTAAATTATCACCAACAAAATGTTCATTCTCAAACCTGATATTACTCATAAATGTACCAGGTTAAAAAGTAAAGATTATTGTATTTTAAAATTTGTTTATTATTTGACTAAAAATTAAACGTTCATATTAAAATGTGATTGAATAAATTTTCCTTCGAACGTTTCTTGTTTATTTACATTAGTCAATAAACAATAACTAGCTTTGTAGTGCAATTACTTGGCAGCACTGTTGTATGTTGACAAGAGACTGTATTACTGAAGATGTCTCTTACACTGCGAGATAAGCCATGAATCTCATATGCAAAATGCTAAATGTTTGCAATAAAATACTTCATGTTTGTGAGGCTGATTATAAAATCATTTGACCCGCTTTAAAAACCAAAATCATGAGAATGGTCTAAATGCATATCCTAACCAACCGTTAAAGTCTCCCAGATATTTACAATATGCTCCGTAGAATTTCATCTTCATGTGTGTGTATTAAAAATTAATTTTAGTCAAATGAATATTTATTATTTGTATTTTATTTTGTATGTCCTTATTGGATATTTTAAAGACCAGCTGGTAAAATAAAGAACAATTTAACCTTGTTTAGTATAAAAAAGTTTGTCACTAAAACGAAAACGAAAAAGATTATTTTTGTTATTTACATTATACAAAATTAATGACGTTAAATCCTCTATTTTTGTTTATACAAATTATTCAAGAAGGATACCGTAGAAATATTTAAGTAGGCAATAACTAAATAAAAAGTTGTATACTATAACCACACAGTGTAAATTTCAAAATACGTCTTGTGTTGACATTCATGTTTGCAGCCAGAGTAGGATGGTTTTTCTCAATGACGCGACGTATTCAGTAAAGAAATTTTACTTGATATTCCTTAAAATACTATTGCCATGTTCTGGAATTACACCCGTTGTACAATATTGTTTATTTTGATAACTATTGACCAATAGGAGCTACAATTTATAGAATTTTTCTGATATTTCAAAAATGTGTTTTTCAATTGAATCATTAGATGCAGAAAGGGCGCAAGTGACAAAATAAAAAGTTTTCAGCAATGAAATAGAAATATAACTGATTTAGTTGGAATTTTTTTAAATTTTTTAATGTTTACACATATTTGTATGGCAAAATAATAAGCAAAGAATGAAATAATGTCACTTGGTAATTATTTGGGATTTCATAAGTTTAGTACTTAAAATAAAGTGTGCGTGATTTATGACTTTTCTACATTAAAGGATATTTTTGGGAACAAAAAGTTATGTTTTATATAAAAACAGAGCTTAGAAAAACTAAACTATTAACATCTTATTTTATAATAGCCTAAATCATTTTTTTATTTAAGATAAAAAACATTGAAATACAGATTTTACGCTGTTTTCAGATTAGATTCAGGCGTCATCTGTTTCTCCATGGCATGCAGGCCATTCAAAAATGTTATTGTAGAAAATCTCAATACCCAAGCAAAATATGGCTCAAGTTTCTTCAGGTAATTTATTTTTGTTATTTTTATTGGAACTTTCCCATCTGGAAAAAAAAAATTTGAGGAGGTTCAGGTGGTCGCAGGTTCTATTTATTAAGTTAAAGGTATGTTTACTTAGATCACTGTCTATAAAAGTTCTTACGGTAACAATCCCAGGGGTTTTACTGCCATACTTATAGGTATGGTAATTCTCGGTTGGTTGAAGTTAGGAATGTAACTCTATTGTCCTTTGGAACTCCTCTGCCTGATGTTTCCACAGAAAAACACATTTATTTGTAATGTTCAGGCCACAAGGTTTTGTAACTTAATATAATACTTGAATCAATGATTTTGCATACACACTTTTATTTGTTGTTGCTTTTCAAAACAAGCTCACTGTATTGTTCAGGAGTGTATAATCGATCCACTTTTTTACACACTGTTTTACTATACCAAAAATCTCTATCACACGGCAAGAATGCGTGCCCACGAATAGGAAAGTGGGTTACTTGTTCGAAAACTAACCTAACATCTGTTAAAGTACATTAGTGCCGGCAAACAGTATGTTTGCGGTTTTGTCCACCACAAGAATCCGAAAAAACTACCAGTTTTTTCATATGTTGAGGGATTTCCTTAGTTAAATATAATCACTTAGCAAACTACAAACTTCATCTGGGGATTTTTATGTCATTGATACAGAAGAGATAAACCACAGATAAATGAACTACTAGTTCTTTATCTATGCTACGTGACTGACAATTTAACACTATTGATCCGTGAAACATATGTCCTTTCTACACCAAAAAATTCGTTTATTATCATCCAACTGATTTTAGAAAAAAACCCAAAATAACAATTTTAGTCACTTACGCCATTTCTGCATCAAATGATTCAATTATGCTATTATCATCTCTATTTAAAATTTAGTAAAATAAGTTTTATGATCATTTACAGATTGTATAGGTGTATTAAATGCTCCTATCTTTCCAATTAACTCATTGTATTTTATATTTTTTATATATTTTATAAACATATGCAAATATACATAAAATAAGTACAAATCATTCAAATTATAGTATAGAAAAGTGATTTTAAAATGAGTAATTTCAATTTATATTTACAACAGCAACAATATATTTTATAAATAGAAATTTACAATTGATCAATTTACTTTATATAGGTACTTATAGTCGTGGATATATATATATATATATACGTTTACCTGGTGTGAAACTAAATACTAAACGTATTTACCATTAATAATTATAAGTACAGATACATTAACACCAGAACAGCTGCTTTTAATAATTTCTATTTAGTAACACAATCTGCACAGTTTTTATTGTTCAATTTCTACGTCACAAAAGTTAATGCCCACCGCCACTTCAATATTGCCACCGTAAAGGAAGTAAAATCTGTGTTGAAGCAGTATTTTAAAATAGTTTTAATATGAAATATATCGCGTAGAATAGTATAGCAGTGAAAAAATTTAATTTAAACATATCTTATTAGAAGCAAACTTTCTAAATTTTACCAAATAATACGTGATAATCACATCTTTAAATGTATGCTTAGTTGTTTTAATTCTTGATATCTTATAAAATAATTGTATAAAACTGTACATAAAGCATTATTCGAGTTATAATTGTTTAGAAAACTACTTTAAATGTGTAGTTTCAATAAAATTTATAGTGAAAGAAGCAACAAAATATTATGTAAACTAAAATTGAAGTATCATAAACACAGTAAGTTAAGAGTTTTGTGTTCTAATCTCCATTTGCTAGCTATATACAATGAATTTGAAATGGGGGAAAATATCAAAACAGTTAATGGACCTTTTGTTGGAACTACGTATTATGAAATTGTTGAACTACAAAGTTGGTGTAACAGCCACATCAAATGATCGAGATGGATACATAATCTAACCTTTAGTATTTTCAGTAATCCTAACAATTTTTATTTCCCTAATAAATAAACTTTAAGCATTTAGTTTTTAAGTACAAAAACACTACATCTATACTAATATTATAAAGATGTAAAGTTTGTTCGTTTGTATGTAGGGGGTAATCTCTGGCACTACTGAACCGATAAAAAAATTAGTTTTACTAATAAAAAGCTACACTATTCCTGAGTAACGTAGGCTATAATTCATTTCGATAAAAAAACCTTTTTTTATTTCAATATTTGTAAATTTAGTCGGACAAAATTCTTAGGTTAGGCCTAGAATGATAAACCAACACACGTATTTACATTTATTACCATAGCAACCAATTGAAGAAGATAACAGATAACACAGCTGTTTACTGCAATATTTCCAGTAACAGCTGATTTCAAAATTTGAAATATTAATTTATGTATTTCTAGCTTTTAGGTTAGGGTTTTAAAGTGTAGACCTGAGCCTTGCTGGTTCTTTTAACCATTATTATAACTGCTGTTATAAAATATGTAAATGAAACAATTTGATTTGAAAATTTAACATTATTTACCATCATAGCGTTGGGGTTATTATGAATCCTTTACAATTATTATAAAGAGAACATAACATGTGTATATAAGGTTCCAATGGGGGTTGGCGTGTGGAGTACGCAGGAGTCTCCCCTAGTTTTTAATAATTTTACTAAATATGTGACAAGGGGATGAATAATTTCTTTAAATAATTATTATTATTTTGCTATGTATATTACAAAATCCATGAAATACCTACTCACATATACTAAGTAACTGTAATTTGTATTGAGTAGGTGTTTCAAAATGTGTAATAAAACTTAAAACCTTGCTGACAGAGCAATATGTTATAATTGTCCAATAGTGCCTTTTAAAGTGTATTACCAATGAAATATATAATTTATTTAAATGATTTTGACATTACAACCATTGTCAAACAAGGTGATACATAATCTACAGTTTTATTTAGCATTAAATGAAATTTTGTATTTCTAATATTAAACAATAATAAATGTATCACGTTTGTTAAAGAAAGAGAAGAGAAAACAATAAATTACTTATAAAGTTTGGACAAAGTACTTAGAAAATGAGTTTTATTGTTGATGAGTATAAGATAAAAATACAAAGAAAGTTACTAGTGCTCAGGTTTATTTGCGGTATAAGTTGCTCCTCTATCTTCATCTAAGTTTATCTGGCAGAGTGTAAAGACGTTAAGAAAATACAATAAAAATAAAGAAATAATACAATAATTTAATACAAATTCTGACTATTATTTATCTAAATTTGTTTCATTAAACAATAATTTTTAGTATTATTGTTGTTATTTAAGCTTAAAATTCTAAATACAAAATGTTGTATAGCAATTAATATAATTTAATTACCTGGATACTAATCATAAATTAATCTAATAACCATAGTAGAGCGAATGAATATAAAATGTTATAGTTGGATTTAATATATACAATTATTTATATCTTCTCAGAATTCTTAGAACGTGTCATACTTTCCCATCTTTGTTAAAGTCTAATAGATTGAAAGGTACAGGCTACGCATGAAAACAAAAGTAAACGTTTATTCAGATTATGAAAAAAATATTTAAGACATTTTCATTTTGTTAGTTTATCGAAATAACAGTTTATTTTTGTATACATTTTTAATTTTAGCAGAATGTATTGCTATAAATAAAATCCTATTACATTTAAACAATAATCTTTAACACAATTACAATTTTTATTTCAATTGAAGGAAAGATTAACATAAGAATAAACCAAGCAAATGTATGACATCACGTTACATAGCAACGTTAAATTAATGAAGATGTAATAAATTATCAACTGCTCTAATTACAAACCTAATAGCTTCCGGTAGACTAGAAGCAAGGTAATTGATCTTATTAGATCTTGTTTCCAGAGTTCAAGAGAGCAGCACCTTGGGGGGGTTTTCAAATATCTATACGTATAATAATATCACACGTGGTATCTGTTTGTCTGTGCGGTGAACATTGATCATTATTAAACCAATTTGGATGTGGTTTTAATGGGTGTAATATGTGATAAGCTAGAGCCAACAATTACTGTTAGTTAAATTTAAAACAGTTTATCAATTAAAATTAAAGTGGATTTTGCAGATTTTTTTGAGAAACTGCTTCCTATGGGAACTGTAATAAATGTTCAGGTTATGCTAGAATTTGTTTAAACTTATGAATAACATAGTGGACATATTTGCGAGTATCAACAATTACACAAATCGGATCCTTGGAATAAGTTCTACATATCTAATGAGATTTTGTTACATATTTATTAGCAATAGAAGATAATTTGGATAATAATGGATAATTTGTATTTATTTATCAACTTATTAGTTATTATTTGTTCAAACAAAGGGTACCTAATTATTGCATATTCTTTGATATAATCAACTAACACTTCTTTCAATATTCCCTCATTGTCGAGGTACAGTCAGATCGACTGCGCATTGACACGGCCTAATTCCACCGATTTAGTTTAACATCCAATAATCAAGTGTTTAATCAAGAGTCGATTTAATGGCAGTATTAATTGCATTATTCAAATAATCTCCATTCAGCCTTCAAGCTAAATTCTGTAGAAAATGTCTTGACTTTAAGAAATGCAGTGATAAGCGATCCTGTTTGTTTAGTGTGTTAAATGTAAAGCACAATAAATGCACAAATTACTGCAAAATCTGTTCTCATCCCGGAAATTCAGAATAGATCATTCTTACACAGTAAGTTGGGAATTGTTAGTTTTTCAAATTGTTATTTGCTTCAAATAAAATATGAATTTAAATTGTATGACATTTAAACTAGTTTGAATTTAATAAAACTACACCTATTTAAAAAATGTATTATAACTACTGGTAATGCAATCTCAAATCCAATATCAGGTCAAAATCCGATTGCATGCTCAGCGAGATTAAGCAAACGGATTAAGGTCTAGTGTTCCTTCTATGATAGTAATTGGTTTTGTTATATTTAATTTCGTCAAGAACGTCAACACGAACTTGTATTTTATATCGCAATAATTAATTACCTTGAGTTAATTGTCTTCGAAGAATATTTTCGGCTTCGTCAGGCTTGTGCTAAAACATTAAACCTCTATAATATAACAAATAAAGTTATATTAAACAAATAAACTCTATAACTAAAATAAACTATAACAAATAAGTTATAGTTTGACTATTGTAGCTCGTGCATCACTGAAGATGGCGACCTTGCCGTTGAAACGCGTTTGAGTTATTAAACGTATTAGTTGTGAAATTTTGTGTTCTAAGTTTATTCTATCAAACACAACACTAACAGACACAAAATCATAGTGCAAGTCATCGTTAATGTACACTAGTGTTATAAAGAAGTAAAATGCGATTGTTTGTTTGTATGTAGGGGGTGATCTTTGGAACTACTGATCCGATTGAAAACATAGTTTTACTTATAAAAAGCTTCAATATCCTTTAGTAACATAGGCTATAATTGATTTTGATAAAAACATTTTTCATTTCAATATTTGTAAATTTATTCGGAAAAATTCTTACTTTAGGCCTAGACTGATAAACCAACACATTTATCGAATGTCTTTACATTCATTACTATAGCAACCAATTGAATAAAATAACGTATAAAACAGCTGTTCGCTCTAATATTTCCATTAACACCTAAACTTATTATTTCCAAACTTTGAAGCAATTATTTGTAACTCTAAATTATTATAAGTTAGGTTTTTATTAAACTGCAGACTAGGCCTTTTCTGGTTCTTTTAACCTTTATTTTAACTGCTGTTATAAAATATACTAAATAATTTGATTTGAACATTTGACATTATTTACCATCTTAGTTTTGAGGTTATTGTTAATCCTACACCTTTATTATAAAGAAAACATAACATGATTATGTGTGTAGAAAGTCCCAACGGGGTTGGCATGTGGAGCACGCAGGAATTTCCCCTAATATATAACAAAAATGTCTGTGGCCACATTATTAAGGTCGTTCTTGTCCATCTGCAGGTAGGATACTATATGTGCACAGCGGTTATCAGTATGATACTGATAATTAGGTACAACATTTGAACGAATGGTAGACCTATTTGTTACGTTTACTTGAGATTGACGATTACTTGAGTTTGGGTTCTAAGAAAAGTTCAACTTGTCGTCTATGTTATCTGGATTATAGATGTATACATGTAAACTTTTTATAGATCTAAAATTAATTCTAATATATCCACTGTATTTCTTTTTTGGCTTTGTGCAATATTAGAAAATTAGTGTTTATGCTCGTATATGCATGGTTCTGCATAGTTTGAGTTCTGTTTTTTTTTTTTTTTTTTTTTAATGGTTATGGATATGTTTTTTGAATCTAGCTTTAAACGAGCGTCCTATTTGGCCTATACAAATTTTTTCACAATCATTACAAGATAGCTTATATATTCCACTATTCGTAAATTTGTCTTTGCTATTGTTTGGCTTGGTTTGTATTAAATTACTAAACTTATTTGAAGATCGATGAGTGATTTTATAGCCATGTCTGCGGAAAGTGTTGCGGATACGACGATCTAGATTTCGGATAAATTTCATAGAGGGATATTTTGGTTTTTCGATAATTGTAGCTGGTTTTCTGGTTTTATTTGTGTGTTTATTTTATCTATTATAGTTTGATCGTACACATTGGATTTTGTGATATGTTTTATTATAGTTATTTCGTTGTTGAGGTCTTCTAGGTTCATAGGCGTGTTTATAGCGCGGTGTACGAAACTGTTGTACGCTGCCAGTTTGCGTGATATCTTCAAATATTATTAATAATATTTTTAATATTATATTTTCACGATGAGTTATACTCTGATTTTGTGTGTGTTAGTGTTGAGTGTTCCTTGTGTATTTTTTAGTACAAGCCTGACGAAGCCGACAGTATTCGGCGAAACAGAACTGTAGCTAGATCTACTGTACGGACTGAAGACAACTATTTCAAGGAAATTATTGCGATATATTAAACAGTCCAAGGCAACAAATTATCTATTCTATACTAATATTATAAAGAGGTAACATTTGTTTGTTTGTTTGTATGTAGGGGCTAATCTCTGGAACTACTGAACTGATTGAAAAAATAGTTTTACTAATAAAAAGCTATACTATCCCTGAATAACTTATGCTATAATTCATTTTGTTAGAAACTTTTTTATTTCAATATTTTTAAATTTAGTCGGAAAAATCTTAGGTTAGGCCCAGACTGATGAACCATCACAGTCATGTATTTACATTTATTACCATAGCAACCAATTTAATAAAATAACAGATAAAACAGCTGTTTGCACCTTAGGACTTTGAAGTAATTATTTAAATGTCTCACTTTAAGTTAGGTTTTTATTAAGGTGTAGACCTAAACCTTGCTAGTTATTTTAACCTTTAAATATACGAAATAATTTGATTTGAACATTTAACATTATTTACCATCTTAGCTTTGGAGTTATTGTAATAATATTATAAAGAGGTGAAATTTGTTTGTTTATTTGTTTGTATGTAGGGGTAATCTCTGGAACTACTGAACCGATTGAAAAAAATAATTTTAATAATAAAAAGCTACACTATCCTTGAGTAACATAGGTTAGAATTAATTTTGATTTAAGGGTTAAAACAACACCTAAAATATAAATATTAAATGTTATATTTTCCTTAAAGCTAGAGAGCTGAAATTTTGTACATTTATTTCTTAAAAGATACTTAGAAAAAGTAAACTAGATTTGCATTTTGTCGCGTGCTGCTAAGGGGTGAAAATGTTATAACATCACCTAAAAGAATGCAAATAAATTGTTATATTTTACTTAAAGCTATTGAGCTGAACATTTCTACATTTATTTCTTACAACATATATAAAACACGTATTATATATTGACATTTTGTCGCGTGCTGCTAAGAGGTGAAAATGTTGATTTTTATACTTTCCTTAATGCTATAGAATAATCCCTTATAAATTAAGGAATTTAAAAAAAGAAACTACAATGTTACATCCTAATTAAAATAAATAAGACATATTAGAATTTAATAGTAAGGCTATTTTTATAAAATAACCTGTTTGCATTTGCTTCAACGCAAGTCTCCGCGGGGGTTGGTGAGCGTAGCGAGCAGGGGGCGGAGCCCTATAGTATTCTATATTTTCTCTTGTCATGTACTCATTATGTAACTATAATTTTAAATACTGGCAACAAATAACAATTCGCCATTTTATCAAAATACATTTATAGTAATAGAAATTGTAATAAAAATTTAAACTCAACAATTCATGGAACTAAGTACTTGTCGCATAAGAAACCATTATTCGGAAAAGTAAGCAAAGAGATGACTGCTTGTATTACCTTAATCATGTAAACAATTATTAATTTTAAAGCGTAGACAACGTGAAGTTCATTTAACGTGAGTTTTATTAAAAATAAATTGTATTAGTAGTAGATGTTTGTTTATTTTATAATTTGATATATTCTTAATAATAATAGTACGTCGAAAACATGTTTTAAGATAATATTTATATAACAAGTATTTGTAAAAATACCAGTAAATAAAACCACACAATTTGATTTACAATAAAGTCATTTAAAAATAAACTGCTGCCTCATCTATGGCAATAAATCGTTGCATTCAAACTGTGAATGACAGGCGTCAGTGTGATATCATGGTTTAGGCAGAACATTGTCTGTTTTGTTGAGGAATTTATTACGAAACATGATCTGGCCAAAAATATTGTTTTCTAATAGAATTCCAGTAGGAAATAATGGCATAATCTAAGCTTCCATTTAAGTGATAAATGGAAGGGAGGAGGACTTTAAAGACCTAATCTCGTCCTAAATAAATCCATAATAAATCATTCATTCCAGCAGGAAATATACTAAACATTATTAAGTAAGTTACAATTATGTTATTGTTAATTATAATGTCTCAAATGGTATGTTTATTCCTTTAATATAATATATACATTTTTTTTTTTTTTCTATAAATACATACAAAACAAACACATTTGAATACGTTTGAATTTTATTCCTTATTTAACTTTTACAATTATTATTCCACTAGTTATACAAAGATTTCAAGCTTCAGTTTTCAATTCTTCAGCTAATATATTGTTAGTATTTAAAAAAATTAAGAACCATGTATTAAATAGAAATATTGCATCTACAAAACAAAGGAAAATATAATTTTCAACAATAAAAAATTTCAGGATTTATTTTCATTTAAGTACTTTTCTTTTAAAGAGCATTTATACGTAACAAAATATTTCTTAGAACTGTTCCTTAATTAGTAGGTATAGTTTCCTTGTGATTAAATAATAACAAGCTACGTAGTATAATTACTAAAGAGCTACAATTGTATTTAACTTCTGAAGGTGTCACGTGCATCGTGTGATAAAACTCAAAGTTAAACTTACATACATTAATTACAATAATTAATTATTGATCTTGATTTTCAACCATTTATTTTCATAAAATATGCTCATGTATTTACATCTATATAAAGCTGTTAACACCAAACACAACTATAAATAATAAGTGCAAAATTTATCCTAAACATCTATGTCATCCTCACGTAGTCATTCTGTATTATTTTTATTGTAAATTGTCTGCGCCGTAACAAGGGAACTTTAGTACCCCCCACCTTTATTAAATGGTAAATAATGTCGTCTGGAAGAAGTACATTTATTTTTCTCAAATTGAAAGATAGACTAAACAATACTTCACGTAGGCTTTTGGTTATTTCACATATACAAAATGCTTAATTAAATATAATTAATATTTTTTTTAATGACATACAGAAATATTAATTAATTATCACGTACAAATTTCACTCGTAAAGGTTTATTTGAAAACGTATATGAACATATTATGCCCAATAAATTTGTATTTAAAAAATTCTGTAGATTCTAGAGTGATTTGTATCATATTACACGTACACTATTCAATTTTACAAGATTAAATTTTAATTTCATCCAGAATATAAAATTATACAATATCATTCCTACACAGATTTTATGTAATGGTTACATGATTATTGATGCTCCAAGATGTATGACTGAAAAACAAAAACTATATTTAATAAATCAAAACACATTTTGTTCATATTATAGAGACACTAACTTTAAATGTGTCTTCTAATGGTATGTATTTTTCTATTTTTTTCAGACAGCTAAATATAATCTTATAAAATGTATACATTCAAAAGGAAAAACATAATTACAATATAAAGAAAACAGCAAAAACCCTAAAAAACTATCATTTTATCTTACCGAAAACAAAAATGAAATATTTATTTCACACATGTTATTTGTTTATCTAAAGATTCAATTTTTATTTCATAGGCTTAGAGGAAGTCACCAGTAATGTGCAAAGTAGCCCAACAGTAGGTATACAGTTACACATATTTATATTGAATTACATTATGCAGTTACATATTTATTCTGGTAATGCTCAAAATGTACACCTTTTGCATTAATGCATTCCTGCAACCTGTTCCCGACACTCTCACACACAGTGCGACACAAATTCTGGTTAGAACGAATTTCCTCAAACGCACCATTGATGACATTCTTCAACTTTGGTACTGGGGCAGGTTTTCTGGAATAAACCTTATCCTTCACAACTACCCAGAAAAAGAAATCCATAAGAGTTAAATATCGGAAACGTGGTTAAGTTCGGGTCCAGTCATGCCCCTCATTCGCCCAACGCAATGCTGCGGGAATGCATTGTCCATGTATCCACGGACCGCCAAAGAAATATGCGATGGTGCCCCGTCTTGTTGAAAGAACAATTCCGTGAAGTCGGGTCGTGTTCGCAGTTGTGTTACCAAAACGTCGATCGACATATCCAGATACTTGGGGCCGCAAATTATTCCATCAAAACAGACAAGGACCCATGACTCCGTCGCAGGATATGCCAACCACACTGTGACACTTGGCTGATTCATTTGCGTATTAGGTTTTCATCGGACCCAGTACACGCAACTATGTCTGTTATAATATAAAACAGGCTTCATTTGTCCACACGATGTTCGAAAGCAGATCTGGGTTCAGTAAGTTGATGGCGCATTATCCCACAGAACTGTAGTCTGCGGTCTGGATCATCCTCCAGAAGGCCATGCGGGGACGATGAAACTGACCCGATATTTTAATTACGTTTTATATGAAACTGCCCCACTCATTTAAAGAGGATCAAGTAAGGTTGCTTTGCCATACCAGAAATGCTGAAATTACCTAGAACGCCCGGCCAGGTAGGTTATGTTAGATTAGGTTGGTTTGGTTTTAGAAGACTGTAGTCACTGACAAGACGCTCGGGGCAATTTCAGCATTTCTAGTCTTGCGAGGCGACCCTTCCTAATCCTCTTTATTGAGCCGGGCAGTTTCATCGTTTCAAAAGTACCCATTATGTTGGGGCAGTTTCACTGCGCCCGGCCATGCAACATTCTAAGGCGGTACGGCTTAAGGTGTAGGTGGTATGTCATATGTTGTAATGATGGGCTCGGGATACCCAGCTCCAGAGATGTACGTCGCGTGAACTTCTTTGGACTGTTTATGAATGTGAGGGCTACCTTCATCTCATTTCCTTCTGTCAACGTCGTAGGTGGTCTTCCTGACTTCGTTGGATTGGTGACGTATCTCGTCGCCTCAAACTTTTTCTCTGATGCAGTAAATCGTAAGACATGAAGGCAATGAAATTCCTATTCCCACATCCCACGCACTGTCTCTGCATTTTCATACTTCCAATAAGTCTTAAGGATCCACCATCGTTGCTTCTTGCTCAGATTTCCAGCCATCCTTTATGCTAAAAAAAATATAAGATTGAAATGGACTGTAGGATACATGCAATGTTGAATTAAAAAACATCAATTACAATAATAAATCATTTATGTTTAAAACAGCTAATCAGCTGATACATTTTTAACACATTTAAAAAAATAATAATTATTGTCACATAATTTTAACATTTTACCATAGAAATAAAAGAAAGGTCACAATAAATCTATTTATGTAAAACAAAGTCGGGTTTGTTACACCACTTATAACTCAAGAATGGCTAAACCATTTTTTATAATCTTTGATTTGTTGGATTTGTTTCCACCCCTAATAGCAGAATATCTATTAAAATATAGGAAAAATACATAAATAAAATTAAAAACACAAACTAATTTTTGTTTAGGCCTAGATTGATGAACTAACTCATTCGTTATTTAAATGTATCTACATTCATTACCATAGTAACCAATAAAATGAAATAACAGGTACAACAGTTGATTCAAATGTATAATCTATAATTATAATAAAAACGAAATGCTGTTCGTTGGTAAGCGCATCACTTGAGAACGGCTTGACCAATATGGTTATTTTTTGTTTTAAAATTTTCGTAATATTCCGAATTAGGTTTTTATGGAAACATTTTTTTTTAAAGTTTCCAAGTAAATGTTTAAATTTGGGAAAAACTGAACAATGTTTTTTAACTTCCCGCTAAGAAAATTGAAAATTTTCTAAAATCGGGAAGTTATTGGTTTCACCCCGTTTTTCGAAAATCGAGTATTCATCAGATCTCGACGTTTTGAGGTCCTAGGAATCTTCCCTGACCACTCCCGAAAGGGTGTCACCCTGTCTTTATGTATGTGTGTGTATGTAAGTTTGTGACCCGCTTATAACTTTTGAACGGCTTAACCGATTGGATCCTACCAAACGGCGTTCTAAAGAGTTCCGTCAAACTTAGATTTCCTGAAAATTTCAACTAATTCGGAAAGGTAGGTTCTGAGAAATTTCCAAAAAACTAAGAAATACAAAAATTTCAAATCAGGTTTTTTTGGAATAAGTTTTAAACGGCTTTACCGATCAATTCCAAAATCTAATCAGCTTTTAACCTTGAAAAGCGACGTCGATCGCTAACAGTCCGGTCAAAATCGGTTAATTCATTCGTGAGATATCGTGAACGAAAGAAAATAAAAAAAAGTGTTTTTCCTCAATTTCTCCGAAACATTTCATCTGACAAATGTTTGTTGTTGATTCTTTCAATGTACTTAAAAAACTGCATCGATTGCCGCAAATCGCATAAAAATCGGTTGATTCATTTAAAAGTTATGGCAGTTCAAAATTTCCAAAAATAGTGTTTGTTGTAATTAAACTTAGCGGGAAGTTACATGGATGGCCTTTAGGGTCAACCGTTTTCCAAATTTTTTTTCTATGGACTCAAGAATATAACTCACGAAAACAGCTGTTTTAGTTAAATGCTTAGTAACACATGTTTGTTTTCATTCATTACCATAAAAATTTTACTTAGCATTTACAATTACTTTATTATTATTGAAAACCAACATCTTTTTTAGGTTAGATTGACCAACTTAATACAAACAAAACACAAAAATCAACTAAAAACGCTTACTATAATTTAATTCAATTCAAAAATTGGTTGTTACATAATATATATATAAAACAGCTCAGTTGGATCAAAACTGAACATAATTTTAGGTTAGCCATACAATGAACCAAAACACGTTTATTTGCAACCAACTGGGCTAATTTAGAATAAGTTTTTTGTACCATTCTTCACACTATCAGTTTTTTTAGATTAGGTTAAAGCAAACAAAAAGTTTACTGTATTATCTTTAAAGGTTTACAAACCACAAATCTAAATTTGTGTAATAGGCTATATTATTATGTGGCATAAAAACCATTTTGCAATTCGATTACTCAAGTCAATGTAATAAAATGGAATATCTTTACTACCCTTTAAATTAAATCGAGCAATGGCGAAGCATTGCTGGGTCCACTATTTATATATGTATTACAACGGATATTAGCCGTTGTAAGGCGGGAAAAAACGGTTTTTATATTAAATTATAAAATTCGATGTTTTCAAGGCCGGACTTCGGTGAGTGTCAATTGTTAGTCAAAAATACAAGTTAAATCAGAGCAAGGCTTATCTCCCAAGATGAACCTTGATCTAGGACACGTCAAGAAAGGAAATCTGACTTAGCCTGAAAGTAGCTGAGTTTTAGGGGAATAAAGGAATCCAGGAATTTTATGCATTTGTGGTTTTCATGGTTTAATACGTAGCGCTAAACGCGTGAGTTACGGCCGTGTGAATTTCAAATCGTAAAAGGTAACACTACCGAAGTAAACAGGGGTTAAAGTTAAGGGAAAAGTTCAATTTAACTCGAAACTGAAAAAGTCAGACATTTTTGGAATCTACATAAGTAGACAAAAATAAAAGGTTAAATAAGAAAAAGTCAAATTATTGAAAATAAAAAAGTTAGCTCAAGTGTCAAATTTCACACACCCTAAAAAGGGAGAAATAATTAAAATCGAAGGTTTCCACTCACAAGAGTTATTAGAGAATGAATAGTTCGGTGTAAAAAAGGGAACAAAAAGTAAAATTATATTAAGATAAAATGGTGAGAGTTTTCACGCCTTTTTAAGTAATAAAAGTTGAATTTTTGAATTTTAAATAATAATAAAGTAAAGAGATTTAGGGTTAGATTAACATTGTATCGTTAGGAAACCAGTAACTTAAATATTTTTCGCGTAGTAAATAAAAAACCCCCAAAGAACTTTTTAGCGATTGTAGGCTAAGTCCCAGAAGAGAAAAAATAAGTAAAAATTGTGAAAAGTGTTAGAACTGTACAGGTGTTAAAGACAATCGGCGTAAACAAACAAAAAAGACTTTGAACGCGAAAGACAGTCGCGGAAGTCGCGGAAAAGCGTAGACGTGACGCGCACGCGTAAAAATCACAGTACAGACACGATTAAAAAACGTACGGATAGCCAAAAACAATCTGGAAAATGTGAAAAAGGAAAATTAAGGAAAAATGAAAGGAAAAAAAGATACAGCGAGAAATCAAAAACAAGTAAGATGCAATGGTCAAAGTGGAAGGGATGAAGCAGTCGTTACAGAAAGGGGCGTCAACTAACAACCAAATTAACCAGGGAAATTGGTGTTTTCCAGGAAAATGGAAGGAAAAGAAAAGAAGAAAAGTATATAAATTTAACCAGTGCGAATTTAGACATATTTCTAGACCAAAAAAGTTAATACAAAAGGAAAATTAGCATACTGAAAAAATGAGGGAAAGGGCATGTAAGAAATGACGTCACGAAGTGTATAAAGGCTTGAACGCGGAAAATCCAAAAACTCACTCTAGATTCAAATTGTTACGAATGTAGACTTCACGTCACTCTGCAGCAAATATTATTCTACCAGTTCGTATACTACGTGTTATGCTAAAAAAACCTTAGTATCACGAGCACTACTATTATACTTTTTCTTCGTTAAACTTAAATAACTTTCAAATATAAACTACAAGTCAGAAGTAGTTCTTCAGGAGTAACTCTACGGCCTATCCAAATGAGTTAATGCAAAAATAACTCTATTTGGTGATACTGAGACGACATAGGCAATCCTTCAGGACATGATCTTCTAAACGGAAGTTCACTTCTCACGAACCAAGGAAGAAATAGGATCAACTGTAACTCTACTAGATTCTACCAGATCTGCTCTTCAAGTACATCTGTAGCCATCATATCAACCCAACAATTTTAAATCAGAAAATCCAGGCTACCAGACACAGCATCCTATCAGCTCCAGCACCAGCCCATCAACATAGCGGCATCCATCACGGAAAACCGGAGGTGAAAAACGCTGAATTAAGGTCTGTGTAAACGAGAACACGTTGTCCCCCATTTTAATTAATTGCCTGAGTAAATTCAATAAAAATATTTAAAGTACTGGTTGAGATAGGTTAGTTTCAAATTAAATTCAAATCATAAATTAAATAAATGTAAATTCGATATTCCCTAAATTTAAATAATAAATGTAAATAAATTAAATTCAAATAAATTAAAGTTAAATTGATTATAAAATTAGACTGTCTGCCAAGCCTATTAGAAATTAGAATTATAGGTTTAATATTAATATTGGATAGAATTTGTATGTACAAGCAGACGGTGAGAAAAGTGAGTTGTTTATGTTTAATTTTGAAAAAGTTTTGATTTTGAGTTTTGAATAAATTAATTATTAATTTTTATACTGAAATACTGAAAGTAATCAATTACCTGTTTATGGTTATCCATTCATGATAATTTCCTTTATTAGAAATAGTCTAATAAATGTGTTTAGCTGTAGAAATAATCAAAGCACAAATAAGGTAAGTTATAAGGGCTGTTCCACTGTTCTCATTTCCCTGAGATCAAAAATAATCAAGAGTTCTCGTAAATTAAATTCAGAGCTAGTAAACTTATTAATTTCTGGAAGCTATTTTAAAGTGTTAGAGTCATTTGAAATACTTATAGAAATAGGTATCAGACACCCAGTTGCATCACCTAAGCTAAAGATAAAATTTTGGCTAAAGGCTTCCAGTAGGTGTTGTAACTTATTATACAACAAAAGAACACGTTGAATTATTCCGTTGTATAACTGGAGCAGCCAACGTGGGGTTCGTTGTAAAATTGGCGCCCATAAGTGGAAGGCGAAAATTTAACTAAAGGTTAAATTTAGTCTTGAACAGTCATAACTATTATTTGTGCTTTACATTGTTGTGTTAGATTAAGAATATTTCTATGCATTGTGTTATACTACGGCTATTCTTGAGTGTTTATAAATTTTCTTGGGTTCGTGAAGATTTCGTGAGTTAGAGGGGGAGTAATATAAAACAAATAAAATAAAAATTTTTCGTGGTGAATCGGGTTAAATTAGGGTATTGAATAGTATTTTAAAGGGGTATAAAAGTAAATAAAATTTTATTGAGAGACAAATAAACAAAGAAAATAAACATGGCTAGCAAAGAGTTGAAAGATTTTTTCGAAAGTTAAAAAAAGACAAATAGGAGGCGAAAAAAGAAAAAGAAGAAGAAAGAAAACGTGCCGAAAAAGAAAAAGGAGAAGAAAGAAAACGTGCCGAAATGAAAGAAGTAGAAGAGAGGGAACGTAAGGAGGAGCGAAGGCGGCTTAAGGATGAAAAAATCCGGGAAGAAAAGGAGTTAGAAAAAAATCGTCTACAACAAGAGAAAGAAGAAGAGAAAGCTCAAAGGGAAAGAGATCAGAAAGCATTGTATGAGCTGATATCCGGAAAAATCGGCGAAATTAAAGAGGATTTGAACCAGGAAACGCGTAGGTGCATAGAACAAAATAATAGAGTGGCGGAAAAAATTGAAGATATTACTGGGACAATTCAAGTATTAGAAAGCGCGAGTAGGGATACAAATAAACTCAATGATCAAAAATTTGCGGTTGTAGATAAGAGAGTTGCGAAAATAGAACAGAAGTTAGGGGAAATTAGTAGCCAAGGGACAGTAGGCAGAACGGTGATGCAAATAGCACCTAGGTACGAAAGCGATGCGGTAAAACTAGAATTTTGGGGAAACTCAAGGGAGCGTCCAAAAACTTTTATAAGAGAGCTGGAAAATTTAATGGAGGAATTAAACCCGTTTTTAGGAGAGCCGGAGAAGTTAAAAATGGCGGAACGTCATCTTTTCGGATCGGCAAAAGAATGGTGGACGGTTATGAAAACGGCCGCAAGTACATACGTAGAATTTCGCGCAGCTATTTTAGCGAACTATTGGTCATTACAAAAACAAAAAATTGTAAGAAATAAAATCGAGAATGGAAAATATTTTGAACTAAGTAATATAAGCCGGACCGATTATTTTTGTCAGATTGTAAATCAAGCAAGCGACCTAGAACCGCAGCTCCCGGAAGGTTTCTTAGTATTTACCATT
Source organism: Philaenus spumarius (assembly GCA_018207615.1). Classification (NCBI taxonomy): domain Eukaryota; kingdom Metazoa; phylum Arthropoda; class Insecta; order Hemiptera; family Aphrophoridae; genus Philaenus; species Philaenus spumarius. Next base: position 319,171 of record JAGFPH010000783.1, read on the forward strand.
TTACAGCATTTTAATGATCAGATAAAATTAGCATGCATGGGAAAGCCAAGCGAAACTATTAAGGACGCTATAAATTTTCTAAATCAAATAGGTATGATGGACGAAGCCCGAAGAGGGAACCGGAATATAAATAATACCACAAAATTTAGTAGGCCTAACCAAACCTATAATAACCCACCTTCACAACGATCCTATGTTCAAAACCCTAACAACACCGCACACCCAAGTTCCAATTGACCTTCTCCATCAAAACCCAATCCAAATCAACGGCCAAAAAACTAAGAAGTGAGGCTTGCGAAGGATTAACGGAGTTTTGGAACGAGCGAGCTGTAGATAAAAAATATACAAGGAGTTTAAATAATAAAAATAATAATAAATTAAAAAATTTTAAAATGAAAAAAGATAAGGCACAAGCTATGATAGAACCCACTACGAAGAGTTACGACAGTAGCGGTGAAGTAATTTCTAAGAATAAATCTGTTAACCGGATACATTACAACCTTAGGGATGATCTATTGAGTAATAAAGGGGAAAAAAGTATTCAAGAAGTAGTCATTGAAGATATTCCTACTATTTACGCGAAGATAGGGCATAATCCGGCGGCCATAGAAATAGATACAGGGGCCGAAATAAGTGTAGTACAATTCGATTACCTAGAGCAATTGAAGGCGGAATATGTAGAAATTATGGAGTTACCGGCGTCTAACATTGAAATTTTAACAGCATTGAAAGGTCGAGTACAAAAAGTAACTAGGCAAATAATGATTAAAATACAATTATTTATTTTTTTATTTATTTATTTTTATTTTCCACAGACACATGACATAATTTCATTAACACATAAAATATTACACATAAAAACAAAACTAAAAATCAATCTTTATATAATGAAATTACCATACTTATAAAACAATGAAATTAAGATTTCTTACAAAATAATGAATTTACAATAATTATAAAATAATATTAGCATAGCTTATTATATAATATTAACATAACATTCAATTATATATTCAAAACTAAATTAAAATACTGTGGAAAACATACACGCACACAGAAAGGCAATAAAATACCCTTAAATGTGTGCGGGAGTTATCTTAAATATTAATTACTATTCATTCATGCATACATTCATACATCCAGACACACAAACAGACGGACGGACTATGATTTTATAAAAAAAAACAAGTTTTTGACTCTACATTAAAATACATTTCCTTGGCCTATACATACTAAATCATATATTTAGGTTCAGTCACACTATATAGTCAGACCTTGCACCTCTGTTTCATCATTGAAGAGATATAAACATATTTTCCAAAGCCTCAGGAGAAAGAGAAAATAACCAGTGTCTAAGTTTGTCCTTAAAAGCCCTCATATCGGACATGTTCCTTAAATATAAAGGCAATATGTTAAAGAATTTTGGCCCAAGAAAGAAGAAGGTTTTTTAAATAAACGTTTTATTACATTTGGTTAACTTTACAAATCCCTTGCTTACCTGCCTTGTGGGTACACCGTGATTTATCCGAGCCCCTTCATTGCCACTTACCCTATAAAATAGTTCTAACACTTTAAAAACATATAGATACCGAAGAGGAAGAATTCTTTTTGCAATAAAACATGGGAAGGAACTTTGAAGCCGTCCTTTTTTGCACATCAATCTAGCGAATGTTTTTTGGAGCCTAATCAATGGAGTTAAGTGTGAATTATAAGTACCCAACCAAATAGATAAACCATATGCCAACTTAGAATGAACAAATGCAAAGTAAACCTGCCGCTGCACTCGTACAGGCAGATATGCTTTTATAAATGAAAACTTTCTTAAAAACATAAACACATATTTTTTTAAACTGGATATATGATTTCGAAACGATAGTTTTTCATCCGATTGCAAGCCAAGATATTTAGTGCATTTACTTTGAGTAACTTCACTACAATCACAAAACTGGCTACGGCAGTCAACACTATGATATTTAAGCGGCACCAGGAAATGAAAGGAATTAGAAATGGAAAAGTTAATAAACATTGTTTTAGCTACATTTAAAGAAAGTCTATTGTATCCAAACCAGAGGCTCAAGAAATAAAGATCCTGTTGAATTTTTATTTGCAACTGATTTGCATCCGAATGTGCGTAGGCCAGAGCCGTGTCATCAGCAAATGCTGTCATAATGCCATTGAATGGTCCTGAAAACAAGTCATTAATAAATATTAGAAACAATATGGGACCAAGTACCGAACCTTGAGGTACACCAAATAGCAATGAACGCCGAGTACTCTCTGAGGAACCAATTTGGACAAACTGCTTCCTATTTCCAAGATAAGACCGAAACCAAGACAAGGCCACCCCTCTTATTCCAGCTGATTCCAGCTTTTTAGCCAAGAGCTCATGATCAACTGTATCAAATGCTTTCTTGATGTCCAAAAACAAGCCTGACACTTTCATTCCTAAATTCAATTTGGAATATATAACAGACATAAAACTATGTAATGCTAATTCAGTGCTAAACCCCTTCCTGAATCCAAATTGACTAACATGAAAAAAATTAAATTTGTTTAGAAAAGACATTAATCGTTTTTTTATCAGTTTCTCAAAAATCTTAGAAAACACAGATAATAAAGAAATGGGACGATAATTTGAAACATCATCAGACTTTCCAGATTTAAAAATAGGAATTATCTTAGCTACCTTCATTTGTTCCGGAAAAATTCCCAAAGTCAAACTTTTATTACAAATATGAGCCAGTATAGGTGCTATTAAACTTCCAATATCCTTTAGTAAATTAGTATTTATATCAAGACCTGATGATTTGCACTTCTTTAATTTGTGAATGCACTCTACAATTTCTTCAGGGTAGATTTTGGTAAAGAATAACGAGTTCGGCTGTGATTTTTGTTTGAAATTTATATTGTACTCCTCAATACCCCTTACACCGACTTTATCAATAAGTGTGTTTAACCTTACTGGAATTTCCACAAAAAACGTATTGAATTCTTCTACTAGAGAGTCATCACTATCAATCTTTAACCCATTACGTTGCAAAACTATTTTGCCTTGTGTTTTTGACTGGTTACCAGATAACGAGTTAATAACCTTCCACTGATCACCAATTTCATAATTTCCCGACTCAAAAATATTAGAAAAATACTGCTTTTTAGCAATCTTAATCCATCTATTAATATTATTTCTAAGTGTTATAAAATTATTCCTTATTTTATTATTGTTTGGATCACGTTTCATTTGTTTATAAAGTTTATCTTTTGTCTTAATAGCTCCCACTAGGCCATCGCTTATCCAAGGCTTTAACCTTCCATCCTTATTCCTATACCGTTTAACATTATTAACAATTAATTTAGATTTATCGACATCATCGGATAATAAGCTAAGAAATAGCCCAAAAGCTTCATTTACATTGTCACAATCTAAAACATTATCCCACTTCCGGTCTTCTACTAATTTTTTAAATAGTCGCCTGTCCAATATAACGCTATTTTTGACACCAATTTCTGCGGAAGGTGCGCACTTAGACAGAGACAGACAAACCGCCCTGTGGTCCGTTATTAGAGAATCCATTGTTACAGCTATTTTTTTCATAGATTTTCCCGCTTTGAATAGAATATGGTCAAGACAACTTTGTTTTCCAGAGACTGGGTCGATTCTTGTAGGGCTTCCAATAAGCGGTTCAAGACCCCAAAAAGATAAAATTTCCCTATACATGTCTACCAAACAGCCTTCTGATAACAAATCTATATTTATATCTCCAACTACTACAATATTATCTTTTCTTATTATTTCTAGATGTGAAGCAAAACTATCCAGAAATGCCAATTCCATTTCATGCCATCTATACAAACATAAAAGCTTAAAAGAAAATTTATTTTTAACCTCACTCACAAGACAACAGCAATGAGTCCGCATGATCGATAGCGCACTCTTGTTTGACGTATGCAATATTAGGAATATGTTTAATAAAAACAACAAGACCACTAGCCCTATTACCCCTTCCTGCTTCCACTATCTTATCATAGCCTTCAATCTGAAAAATATCCGCATCCTCCTCACAACATAACCAAGCCTCTGTCAAAACAATAAAATCTGGTTTACATTGCAATGCACTCAAGTAAATAACAAATCTGTCGAAATTCTTTTTAATACTTCTAATATTTTGATGCAGAATTAAAAGGCTATCAACTACCAGTTCAGAGTTATTAAACTTATCTATACTAAGAGGTAGGTCAATATTATCTGTCATAGTTTAGTAAAGTTATTAACAAAATAAATAAACTGGTCAGCAATCATATCAAGATTCATACACTGAAGTTTAATCAGGCTAACTTTATAGAATATACTATCAGTAAACAAAGCTTAGATAGTATTTGCTTTACCATGACTTTATGTACTAAGTCCATTCTCTCTTTCTCTCTCGCACCCAATACAATATTTTACTTAAACAATTCATTTCGATTATTTTGAATAACTCAAGACAAAATTTACACTTGGATTAAAAATAATAATAACAATACTTCTCCAACACATAAGCCCAAATGACTACAGAATATAATACCACCAATGGTCTGTCAATACCATAAGAAAAGAAACAATAATAATAATAATGTATACCTATAAATACCTTCATACATCCAATATACATACATACAACAACAATACATAAAATACATTTACACATAGCCCAAAATACGAAATCCAGTAATAATAAATTATTGACATCATTTAATCTATTAAATACAAAACCAGCATTTATATTTAAATAAAAAACCCTCAATCCAAAGATTCTAACAAAGAAAATGAAAATTTATAATTTGTCCTGTACCTATTCTTTAACATCATTCAAGTCATCCAAACTGTTAATCTGATATATTTTTCTAGATGATTCAGTCTTTTTAATCAATATTTTCCCATGTTTAACCCATACAAATGCATATGCTTTTTTTCTGGCTTCAATTTTTACCTCCCTAAGAAGGTTACTATAATATGGAGTAAGATTTTCGTTAAAATAAAGTTTATCTAACCTGCTACCATGAATGTCCTTAGAAACGATAGTTTTACGCTTTTTTGCTTCGGTAAGCCACAGATCACGAGTTTTCCTATTCAAAAACTGTACAAGTATTTTCGGTGAAACATCCTGGCGTCGTGATGGCAGTCGATGTACTCGCTGTATATCCGATTCATTGTACACAACCTCCAGAACCTCAGCAGTCTTCCGCAGTATAACCTCCATTTCCTCTTCCGGTAATTGCTCCAGATTATGAATCTCTAAGTTTACATTTCTTCCATACTGTTCAAGCGAGTTAATGGGGAGTAAAATTTAATAAAATTTTGGCTAAAGGCTTCCAGTAGGTGTTGTAACTTATTATACAACAAAAGAACACGTTGAATTGTTCCGTTGTATAATTGGAGCAGCCAACGTGGGGTTCGTTGTAGTATATTAAGTAAATGTATACTTATAAATTGGCCCAAACTGTATATGAATACTACGTAATATTATATACAAGAATATGTATAGTCTATATTAAGCATATTAAGACAAGGCAAATGAATTGTCTTCCAGGCTAATTAAGTTTATTGTTTTTAGTATTTGCTTGTGCATTAAAACAAAACATGTCGCCTATATGTTTTGATTTAAACTATTCCAAGAGTTATTAACTTTCTGTTTTACTTTGATTTATCATTACCTACTTTTAACATTTAAAAAGAGAGATGTAAGACTACAGTTTTATTAAAATGAACTCTTATGATACAGCCATAACATTAAACAAATATTCTTTAAACTTTCTCCATCAGTGGTGTATAAAATACAATGTAGTTTGATTAGCTTTGTACAACTATGGTAGAATCGAAATCTGCTTACTGTTTTAAAGCAACAGAACGCCAAACTGTAAGAAATATTTAGAGTTATTCATGAAGATCAGAAACATAAAAAGGATAATTGCAAAGCTTAAAACTTCAATGTTGAAATTAAGGAATGTTTGTTACATTTTAATGAAACTGCTTTACATTGTTCAGGATTTCAGTAGGTTTGTTGGTGCTTTCAAATGTTTTTAATTAAATATTGTGTTTGTGGAATTTTATAATTTTCCCAATTTTGCTCTCAGTTTGATTTTAACAAAAACAAAAAAAAAATAGTTTTACTTTCACTACTTGTTATACATTTTAAAAACCCTTAATATTTAATGTAGAAGTTTATCACAAATCAATTTTAATATATTCTGGATTAGTGTTATTTTATAGTTTATCAAAACAGCTATATTTTTTAAACAAATGCAATTTCGTACACACAACTAACGATAAATATGTTTACTGTTTACTGAAACAATACCATTATTTAGGTAACAAAAACTGATGTGACTTTGATAGTGTGTTTTAACATAAACTGTTTTTATGGTGTAATTCGGATATGTTGTGACTAATAAAATACTAACTCAAACATTTTAAATGCAGTTATTTATTATTTAAAGGTTTGTTACTTTATTAAGTGTTATAAAATATTCTAATTTGTTAAATATTGTTCCCTATGATATTACTCAGAGAATATTTGACCTCTTCTAATTGTTTGACAGTTTTTGTTAGAACGCAAGTCAGAATGATACATTAATTTATATTATGTTAATTATATTATCAGTGCAGAAAGGTGAAATGTACTATCATTATGTGAATATCAATAATTTACAAGGTGCCCCTAAAAACCTTAGCTGGCAATACAGGATCGGATTTCGGCTTAGTTTAGTCGTAATCGGCCATTTTGTTTTTTTATTCTTAGTTCTTTTGTGTTATATTTTTGTTGTTTTGTTGGCCCTTACAGGTGTTATATACCTCGGGGATTTATTGCTTCTCATTTGAAACTAATTAGAACCTATTATATTTTGAACAGTAAAGTATGTATACTTACATTTATTTGCTAGAATATGTAGTGTGTTTAGTTTATATTTTTTATACTGTTGATTTTGTAAAGAAGCGATGAATAAAACTTACTTACTTACTTACTTTACAAAAACTCACTGTAATTCCAGAAATAGATGAGATATCGAGTTTAAATTTGGGATAAGAGCTTTGCATATTAAAATTTAGAAGTGTACCAAACACAAAGAATTTATTTTCATAGTGTTAAAAATGAAAATTTGTTAGGTGAAATATCTTGAAAATCGTTTACATTACAAAACATTTACAAGAGACAATATATGAATATGCCATATGAATATCGCATATTCATTAAATGTATGATTATATATTTAAGCACTCATGATTATGTAATATTAAATTATCATCTTGCCAAATAGCTGCATCATGTATACATTCAATTACACTACAGTAAAGGTATCTCCTTCTTTGGCACTGCAGCATTAATGCCAAAGTACTGTAAGTTGTCACAAAATGAATAGTTTTTCATAACTCATTCCTATGTAATATAGAGAGAATCATTGGCAATACGTAACTCGTTTTATTTCTTTACCAAGCATCAGCGTTTACAAGTTGCTCTTTGTCGATACATTACGAGTGTCAGTGTAATTTAAATTTAATTCCAATCCTAACGCGGACATACTGACTCCACGATTAGCGCCAGATTTAATTAAACATCCTTTTACGCAGCACATTCTTTGTATTAACAAGTGTCTGATCAAACGAAAATTTAATTACCATGGTACTGGACAATGTTGTAAACTCAGTAATATATGCATTTATATCACCCTTAAGTAATCAGGGTTATAAAATAGCACCGTCATCTCTTTCATTTTATAAAATATATTATTAGAGAGGGCTTGTCGTAAGACATCAGTTATTATTTATTTAGTACTAGCATTGTATTTGGATAACCTTTTCGCAACAAAGCCACCATATGGATGCATTATCTATTTTATTATTCTTGAACTATGGCACTAGGGAAACCCCTGCGTGCTCCACACTTCTGTACACATAATCATGTTATGTTTTCTTATAATAAAGGTTTAGGATTAATAATAACACAAATCTAAGATGGTAAATAATGTTAAATGTTCAAATCAAATTATTTCCTATATTGTATAACAGCAGTTATAGTAAATGTTAAAAGAACCAGCAAGGGTCAGGTCTACATTTCAATAAAAACCTAACCTAAAAGTTACTTCGAAGTTTGAATCAGCTAATAATGGAAATATTACAGCAAACAGTTGTTTTATCAGTTATTTTATTCAATTGGTTGCTATGGTAATAAATGTAAATACATGTAATGTTTCATCAGTATAGGCATAACCTAAGATTTTTTTCTGACTAAATTTACAAATATTGAAATAAAACATGTTTTTATCAAAATGAATAATCGATGTTACTCAGTTAGAGTGTAGCTTTTTATTAGAAAAGCTATGTTTTCAATCGGCTCAGTAGTTTCAGAGATTACCCCCCTACATACAAACAAACTAATTTTACCTCTTTATAATATTAGTATGGATTCATATTGATAGATCAAGTGATTTAGAAGTTATTAATATTATAGTGAAGAAATTAATAATCGAATATGTTTATTATGTTATACGAAGAAGTACGAACTACGAATGTTTAGAAAGTTAAACGAATACTCATTTCTGCTTATTTCTATAGACAAATATTTTGACAAATATATTGATAAAACTATGTATTTATATTCAGTCTATAACCTCATATCAAATAATTATTATGACGTTTTATAACATACATTAGTTCTATAATTCATATTTAAATAAATAAACTTCATAAGAAATTATAATGATTGAAGTTGTAAACACCAAAGTATAAGCTACATTGGGTTTGTTTAAGTATAACAGATGATGTTTGAAATCAGCTGTTATGTTATGTGCTACTCATAACATAACAGCTGATAAAGCGAGTTACTTCGCTTTTATAGGAGTTGATAACATTAGAGATTGCTTGTCGTAAGTCCTCACTTATTATTTCTTTAGTATTATATTTTATTTTAAACATAATTAGTTTTTTATAATATACATGATGTATAAAAATTAATTACTCGATTTAAAAACTCTTATTTAAGAAAATACTCAAAAAGTTATAATTTCTTATCAGTGTTACTATAAAATGTTCTATATTTTAGTAAAAGACGCACAGTGTAAACAATAATGGTCAGTTTCTTTAACTCTAGAGTGTTGATTAAATGTAGATGGACTAGAGTTTTATTCATGAAATCATCGCTTGAAGCCACTCCCCTCATCGAACTTGTAAGTAAAATTAGTCTGTTGCAAGATACCGATGCCGTCCGCTCAATAAAAGGATGTGTGCGTTCAGTATAAGTCATAAATCTTTGTACATGAAATTGAACAATCAATATTTAACTTTGAGAAATAGCGAGCATAAATTATCATTTCTTGAGGATTCTGAATATTTTTTATAGATTTTAACTTTCATCTTTATGACTAAAATTCAACCTTACAAAATTCTTTCGCCATATAATAATCTCCTCTAAGATACCATTGCAAAACTATTTGCACCTCTTTTTATCACCAACGCGAAAAACTTGAATCAATTGTTAAAAATTGGTAGGAGTTAAAGTGTAAAGACTAGCAAACAGTGCATGACATGTTTCCCGACCGTGAGTGTAGGTTAAAATGTAAATGACTAACACATTAACAAGACCGTAGTCTAGGTGGAAGACAGCATCTGTTTAGGACAACGGCTGCTTATCTGAAACTGAAAATGACTTTATAGAAAAAATGTTGACTAATTTGGTTGGAATAAATTTTGTGTGGGAGCGAAATGGTGAATCTATGTTATACACTGGGATTAATAAAATTACAGAAAATGTACAGTATTTAGGAATGAGCTTGGATTTTTGGATACTTATGGTGGTTCGTAAACCAGACATCTGCGGAGGTGCAGGATTAGTGATGATTTGTTGAATGTGTGTGTAGTGAGAACCTTGGGCTCTGTGCATGAAGTCCTCGAGTGTGGGGATTTTGTGCCCTTGAGAGATGGTTACGTTTGCTACGTACCACGGGGAGTTGGTGAAAAGTAGTATGTTGCTATGTAAACTCGTTGCATGTTATTAGTTCGTCTCAAAACGTTTGCCTTTACATAGTAACTAGTGCATATTATAAATTTATTGTATATTTATATACATACCAATAGATTTAAAATTGTAAGGGTTATTCCACTTATATAATTTGTATGCAACAGTTTTATCACTTTTCTGAATACTTTCTTAAAGCTACTAAATTTTCGTAATTTATGTCAACAGTTCTCGCAAGTTAACAGGTTGAATACATACTTCTGATCAAATTAAAATTATTAAATTATTTAAGGGAATCCTAAATTACGCACAGCATAAAATATGCTAACACAAATTGAGTTGGTGTTTCACAACCATCGAACAAAAATAATACACCCAAAGGAGTGTGTTTACCCGAGGGTAGGATGTAGCGAAGTTAATTTCCGCTTTAAATTTCCACTTTTGGAGTTTATAAAACACACCTATATGTATATAAATTTTGTTTCACCTTGAAACTAAACTTTTTGATTTAGGATTACGTCCTATTGCATTTTAGAAGAGTTCTACTTACACATCAAAGCATTAAAGTAACAACTTTAACTATTTGCATTTCTATGTAATTGGATTAAATAATATAAAGTTTGTTTTAAATTAAAAGAAAATAAGTTATGTTTGTTGTTTAGTAAAGGCGACAGTTTGTAATAGAAAATATAAAGTAAATCCACAAAACACTTGAATTATATTTAATGATATATTTTAAAGTTGACTTGGTTAAGTTGGTTTGTAGCCAGATACGAACTGGAAGATCGTACTTACTCCACTTACTTTTGAAAACTCTTGTAATTCGGGTAATACTCACATAACTTACATAACATAATGTATACAGAGTGTTCATAAAGTCCTGTATAATCACCTTAACACAAACTAGGGGGCAGCGCATAACGCATTGCTTCAACACAATGTGTCAAATATAAAAAGCTTTATACAAAATGAAGTGTACACAATGCAAATTACGTCTTATATGTTTTGAAAGTATTCAAATTATGAACAGTTAATAGGTAGATTACTCTGAGCAAAATTAGTGTTGTAATTAAGTAATAGTTCGTAATAATAGTTTTGGTTACAATGATAGGAAGCGGCCTGAGGAGCAGTGGGCACCACACAGATGAATGTAGTGCCGTTATGACGCAATGAGTGGCGATGTGGCCGTGCTTAATTTCTCTTGTCTTCAACCTGCCTTTCTGACCAGAGTACACTTAGTAAATATTTTTTATGACAAAATAAGCTAAATTCAAGTCCTTATTTATAACTTTGTAGCTTACAAAACTTCTCTACCCAAAAAATAAAAAAATATCACTTGCCAACTTTTTCATGTCACGATTTAAAAACCACATACAAGTTTTAACATTAAAGCCTTTAAATTAAATTAAACTAGTCGAAATAAAATTTTTAGCCATTTCACAAAACTGCTTTTTACATGTCATCGTTTTTACATAATGTTCCAAGAATTAGAAAAATTGCAGAAAAAAGTTAAAATTGAGGGCAATGAAGTACAGGAAAGTCGGTTAATACAGATTATTCATGTAATTTTTATTAATTCTGGTATAATTTGTGAATGCGACGTCATTCTTACTTAATTAATTCGATTTCTACTCAGTTAAAGTGTGGAACGAAAGGCAATAAACAATCATTAGAAAAATATAAAACGAAAATTATATTAAATTAGTTGCTTTGTTTTTAAAAGATAATCAGTTTTCAAATATTATTTTTGAAAAAAAAAACATACTTTTACTATGATAAAATAAATAATAATTTTCCCAATAATTTGTTAAAAATTTTAGAGTAAATTGTTGTGTTAATTATTTATTTAACTATTTGACACTTTATCTTAAATAGTTTACTGTCTCAACATCTACTAACTTACAACAGCAATACAATTTTATCTTATGTTTAAAAATCTGAAAACGTTTACGTAATTTTTGAATTTTGACAAACTAAAACTTTTTTAAACATTTAAGACGATTTACACTTTCATACTACTCTTATGACTTTAAAAAAATTCCATGATTTATATGTGAGAATTTGTACTCTTCTGTAACAAAATTTCACTGCACTTTTGTAAAATTTACTTTTAACTTCTAACTTCTTCTTTTATAGAATAAGTCCATATAGTGGTTAATTCATAACAGTCAAATTTATACACCTTGAATTTAATTACAAACTAATAGCATCTCAAATAAATAATTATTATTGTTACTATACCTACCTACATCTTAATAAGCTATAAAACCTGATTTTTTCACAAATATAAAGCGTTTAAAAAAAAATAATAAAAAAATGAAATTGCATGTTTTCTAGTAGGTTGTATTCTAGTACACTAAACTTGTTTATGCAAACGTGAAGTGCTTGAGGAAATGTTCTTCTTTGTAAAATATTGATTGCTAAGTTATTAAACAGAAAATACATTATTTTGTTTTCGTGAGAGATGCAACTGAATTAGACAGGATAAGGAAAATAAGTGCATTATGGGTAAGCTTTAGGTAGGAGAGATTGTACCATTAAGAAATATCTTGAATAAATCAAACTTTTATACAGGACATAAACTCCAAGCACACTAGTTTAATTTAATACAAAAGTTTTCCGTAGCTTTCTCATTCCCATTAATTCTTAACCATCGCAAATTACTATGTTACTATATTGTTTACTTAATGTTTAAATTACTTATACAAACTGCTATTGTCTTTTTAGTATATTCAGATCCATATCATGTTAATATAAATGTAAGGCTTGTTATTACGATGCAATTCGAAAACATCTTTTCTCAATTTAATGAAATGTTTACTGATATGTTAAGTTTGTAAAATAGTGTGTTTACAAAGAACTTGGTAACTAATAAGGCTCTGACATTCAATTTACAAAACAAATTAAGGGTACATTATGAATAGGTTAAGGAAATTATATTTTAGAGCTTTCCTGAAATTAATTTACCTCCTTTCTTGTATATATGATTGTTTGTTAAATAAATTTCAGTTAAATTGTTGGTTTATTTTATTTCGGTTTTATGAAATACTGCAAAATTTTAACTATTATCTTGATTTAGCGGCTAATGTGGAATGTATGTGGCAATAAAAATTATAATTATGTGGCTGATTTTATTACGTTATTAACTAAATAAATGTTTTAATAAAAAGTAAAAAAATACAATAGTTTCTAATTACTTCAATTATATTTATAAGAATTAAGGGAACTGTAAACAACCAATTCATTAGAGTATTACAGTAAGGAAAGGTAATACTTGCAATGGCAGCAATTTAAATGTAAATACGGAAAATAATTGTAGGAGGAAAGTACATGGTATACATGCAAAAAGATCCTTTCATTTTCCAGAATTAATGTAAGTAAATTACACGTAATTATTTAAACCATATTTAATAAGGAAAGTATAGAATTTTAAACTTGTCAGTATTTCAAAACCAGCACAAACCAGTAAAAAACCACCTATGTAATAAATGTAATCCTAAATAACAAATTCTGTGTAATAGCAATATTTCAAAGGTATGCAAAATATGTATAGTTATTTTTTTATAAATTTTGAATATAAAATACATCTATGTATTAAATTTAAATCTCTTTTAATCAGTTTTTAATAAATACCTGATATTTCTTTATTAATCACAAAGCAGGCTTTGCAAACGGGCTACTCAAATTTAACTTGTTTTGATATTGTTAGAATATTCTGTGTAACAAACATAATACGTGATCAGAGTTATTTAAATTATTGTCTAAAATTTTTATAAGTGTTTTAAATCGTGTGGTAGATGTGTGAGTGAAATAAGTTAGAAAATCTACATTAAGAAGACGTTGATGTGTAGCCTACTTGAGAAAACACTATTAACGGTATGATACTTATCACTTTGACATTGTTTATCAATTATTATAGACAACCTGATTTTTAACTGATCTAGCCAAATTGTATTCTTCAGTAAACCAGTTAAATTATCGTTTCCTAACATCTACTTGAACAAAATGCTTGCATTTGCCTAATAAAAAAGTCATCAAAATTACTGAAAATATATATTTAACATAGTCTATCGTTATTTATCCAACACGTTTTGATGCTGCAGCTAAACCAACATTGTGGCTGACAATTTATATGTTTTCCAACAAGATATCAAACTAGTATTTAAATAATATATTTGTTGATTGGTAATCAATTCGTCTGTGGTTAACCACATTTTAATATCTGTGGTATTTGTTACAATTATTTCTTGTTACTGTTTTTCACTTGCTCTCATTAGGCCAAGCGAGTTGGGGAAGTTATACTTTAATTATGATTGTAAGTTAAAGTAAATAATACTAATATAACAGGATCTTAGTTAGAATCAATACACTGAAATTTCATATTGTTGAAAAATATAACAACCTTAAGTTCACTAATGATTTTCTGTTTCTTTCACATACAATTAATTGTTAATACATATTTGCAAGTTGTATACACTGTTCAAACACTGCATATACACTCAAACAATTCACTATTCTTGACTATTTCAGATTTTGTTATATAACTAGGGGAGACCCTTGCGTGCCCCACACGCCAATCACGTTTTAACTTTCTTTTCTATGCACATATTTTTTATGTTATGTTTTCTTTATAATAAAGTATTGTAAATAATGTTTAATGTCCAATTAAACATATGTTTATGATTTCGTATTTTTTATAACAGCAAGTATATAAAAGATAGACCAGCAAGGCTCAGGTCTACACTTAAACAAAAACCTAACCTAAAAAGTTAGGCATGCAAATAATTGCTTCAAAGTTTGAAATCAACTGTTAATAGAATATTAGAACACACAGCTGATTTACTATACCAACTCTAAACATATGTTATTATTATTCATTGTGGTGCTCCCATTGCCGTAAAATATTTAGTATAGGTTGTGTTATTTTTACGTTCAACAGATGGCATTGTTTACGAGAACCCAACCTAAAAGTTAGACATACAAATAATTGTATTCAATTTGAAATCAACTGATAAAGGAAATACTATAGAAAACAGCTGATTACTGTTATTATCATAGTTAGTAAAATTATTTAACGACTGATAAAGGAAATACTATAGAAAACAGCTGATTACTGTTATTATCATAGTTAGTAAAATTATTTAACGACGCTCACATTTTTGTTAAGTATTTAGTAAATTTTTTAATGTTTTCTATGCACAATAAATAGATGCTGCTGTCTTTCAAAAACGATATAAAATTGCTTAAATTGTGGTAGGTCATGGTAGTCAATATGTTGAATTATTTAAAGTAATGATCTGTAATATTGAAATATTATGCATTATTTCATCAAAACCTAATATAAAATTCCTTTCTATTATCTTGCCACAAGAGTTATTACAAATGAAATTTATACTCATGGGTATTTATATTCCTCGAGATGTATTTATAATCTCTATATGAATTAGGGCTTTTGTGCATATAATTTTGAAACTTAAGTTTATAAGTTTTATTTAGGATTTTCAGGACATTTAAGTTTTATTTGATATGTTTGTCATATCAGTAAATTCCGATCTCATTAGTATCATATTTCCTACACGTAACTAAATTGTTTAATGTTTTTAATAACCCAAACACAGAACTGATAAGAAACTATAAAAACACATTACATCACATATTTTGAATGCTATCACTATACGTCCTCTTTTTTGTTAGTTTATGTTTGGTGCTTCTTGAACAAAACAAAATATATTAAAAATCTGAACATTTACTTTGCAATTCAAAAAGGTTTGCTTGACAAAATTAAAAACATTTTAATTAATATGTATGGTGAGTTATATATAATTTAAAACGCATTATTTTTTCTGAAAACAATTCCTCAAACCAAAAAGTTAAAAGTTTGAGATTCGATTAGAACAAGTAAATACTAATGTGGTTGTAATAACAGTGATTCAACTAACAACCTGAAAATAAGTAAGTAACAGTACAGAAAATATGTTTCAGATACTAGGAACATTATGAGGACATTTAAGACTAGAGCAGAAAGCTATGACAGGTAAAAAATTGCAAAATAGAGCAGTAATACAGCCTACTCATTTTCTTAATCAATCTGAGTTAGATTACTTTATTTCTAAATCTAAAACACACTACCTACAACACTCAACTTCAACATTTGGCTGACTTAAGGGTCTGCCGTATTGGCGGCCATCTTGGATTTTTATCTTATAAGAACAATATTAAATTTAAAACCATTTATTTCGTTTATTTTTTATCATAAATTTTTTCGCAAAGTCTCATTTTAACCACGGTCACATTTTTGCTTAACACATTTTTTTTTGTCATGTAATTGACATTTTTTAAGTACCAAGTTGAACTTTTTTCTTTGCATAGTAAAACATTTATAATTAAAATGCAAGCCAGATACGCAATTTTATAATACATATTCAGTTTTTTTTTTTTTTCAGAACTCAATTACAAAAGATAGATTTATAAAATGGTTTTAAATGAGGCAATGTCGAAGCACTCAGCTACAAGAAATTGCACTGTTTAGATATGGTTATAGAGTGAAAAGCGCTTGGGTCGTCGGTTGTTTTCTCGTTTACTGGAGCTCAAATTATTACTATTTAATATGTATAAACCCAACTGGGAGAGAGGGATTTATAATGATAGCTTGGCACGTTGTCAGACAACAAACTGGAGGAGAACATTTCAAACACTTTCGGTACAAACAGAACGCAAGTAAATATTCCCTTACAATTTATGCGTTTTTACCCCAACAATTTAAACAGACAAAGTTTTGACTGTAGTGACTTTATCAAGTTGTTTATATTTCATGTGGAAAATGAATTCAAGGGTTTCACGTAAGTTCTTGATTTGAAACCGGTTCGTGGATCTTTTTAATCCCATAGAATATAAAGCAGTATTTTTATTTCAGTTTGGGTTATGAGACTCCAACTTTTTTTGTCATGAACGTCCTTACTTTTCATCCTTAGTACCTATACATAATAACCAAAGATTAATTGGAAATAAATTGGTAAAATTAAACTACTAATTTAAAATTATAAATGAAAAATGAAAATAAGTATTTTTTAGAAAAGAATTTATTTAAAAAAATATCCATCCTAATTTGTATACAATTCTTGGAAGATTTTGCAAAACTCTACTCACATCAAGGGCTGCCCAGCGAGGTCAGAACAAAAATACAGAAAAGAAGTGGCTTAAAAAATAGAATGAATTGAGAAAATGTGTAAACTAGATAAACCTAGCTTTATTTGGATTAAACTAGAGAGCTATAACGTTGTTTCAGGTCTCTCTATGTGCACAATATTTTCTGTCGTCTCAGAAAATGCAATGTGTATTGAATATTTCTCTCAATAAAAATCATCAAATCTAAATAAAATAAAAAACCTTTGAAAAGGAAATATTTTAAACTCTAAGTTTTGTAGCTAAGTACACATTTGTTCTAAAACGTGTATTTACATTATGCAATCATCATTTTAAAATTGTATTTTTCTAAGCAGCTGATGCCGCGCA
Source organism: Philaenus spumarius (assembly GCA_018207615.1). Lineage (NCBI taxonomy): Eukaryota > Metazoa > Arthropoda > Insecta > Hemiptera > Aphrophoridae > Philaenus > Philaenus spumarius. The sequence continues at coordinate 336,669 of JAGFPH010000783.1, forward strand.
AGAAAACACAAAGAAATTACACAAGCCTGTCACTATTCTAAAACTCAAAATCGTTCGACAGAATTGTTTTGAAAAAATATAAGGACACCTTTGTATTCGAAAAGATTTTAACTTTTTAATACTGCCTTCCAAACATTCGGTACTCTTTTAGTATCTTAGATATGAAGTTTTCTGTAATCCCTTCAATTTGACAATTTTTTACTTTCTCACTATACTAGTATAGCAGACCTAAAGAGAAAGTATAGTGATCGCAAAAAAAAATCTATGTTGAGATTTTTGTAGAAATATCCGTTTTGGGACCCCTTGAGCCCAAAAAAGTGGTTTAAAATAAATGTCTGTCTGTATGTATGTATGTCTGTATGTATTCAAAGTTAGAGCGAAAACTATTCTTTCGATTTCAAACAAATTTGCACCAGACATGTCAAGTAGGCCTGTATAGATGCACGAAAAGTGGTTTTGAAAAATTTGAAAAACAACCCCTATTTTGGAAAAAAACAAAAAAATCAGTTATTATTTTTTATAAAAAACGGCTAAACATTTTGATAAAATTTGGCTTATTTGTAGCCTTCAATGTACCCTACCATATGCAAAAAACCGCATCTTTCTAAAAATTCTCGTTTAACTAATAATAATAATAATAACTGATTTTTGGGGTTTTTTTGGCCATAAATGGGATTGTTTTTCAAAACCTTTTTTCGTACATCTATACAGGTCTAATTGACGTGTTTGGTGCAAATCTGTACGAATTCGATCGAATAGTTTTATCTCTTGCTAATAATAATAATATTTATTAGTTAATCTCCTAGTTTAAAATCCCCTCTCATACCCCTCCTACAGTAAAGAAGTCACTGTAAATCAGTTTAATAATTTAAACTAGTGAACCCGGCAATGCTTCGCTATTGCTATTGCTTAATTTACCTAACCTAAAATTATATTAAGTTTTTGATCCAAATCAGTTGTTGAACAAAATCAGCTGTTGATCAAAATCAGCTGTTTTAAGCTTTTCATACGAACAGCTGTTTTTGTGCCCCTGATAAAATCAAAAGAAATCTTTCTTCTTCTTCCTTAAGATTGACCTTCCATAAGATTAACATTGAAACTTTGAGGGCTACTGGGGCGTATCCCTGAGGACCGATGTAAATTATAATGGGATTCTGCTCATCTACAGGACACTACCTTTCTAACGGTATGCGCGAATTTCTCCTACGATGCACATAAGCTGAGAAAAAAGGACGACAAGTTTTGTGCTTGCCTATTAATATATAGATATGTTTTTGAGAATGTATGTGCCAGTTTCTGATACCGTTCATTATTAATGAGAAAGCACATTTTGCAATCGATATATTTATTACAAATCCGTATATTTGTATAATCATATTTATATAGATATAGATTTGAAAAAGAAACTCTTTATTTTCATTTGGTATAAAGTAAACTTCATTAAGTGTTCAGATTCTATTTGGGTATTTCCGAGAATAATCGTGTTATCATTTACTTTTTCCCATTGTCCACAGCGTCTGAAACTGTATACGATACGTTTGTGAGAGTTTTGTTTGGTTGATTTAATTTAGTGTAACATTAAAATAAGTTTATAAAATCATAATATTTTTATAAGTATAATAAGTTAATAATAATTTGTACAGTTCAATTCTATGATTTATTATCTACAATTTGTTATTATTAAATTAAATTGTTGTATGTTAAGCATAAATAATGTTTCAAAATAATCTTTATTTTGTTAGCAGGCTTGCAGTAGGAATATAAAATTGGTGTTTTCAGAACGTGTGTTTAAAAAAAATTGATGTATGTTTTTATAAACTTTTATTTATAACTAAATTAAAAAAACTTTTGAATATGTTGAAAAAAATTACAAAAATATTTACTATTTTTTATGTAGGAATAAAGTTGGATTTTTCCGTTACTGGTAATTTTTTTCGTCTTGAGCTAATAACTTTTAAAATTTTACATTAAACAATTTGTAAGTTGCATATATTTCTTTGGTCCTTTTTCTATAAAAAAAAAAGCTATGGAACACTTTTAGATTGGGATATAATTACTATATTTGGCAAATTTTTTAAACTTTTTTTGCAAAATGCAAAAAAATCTGGCGAATTAACAAGGCCAGTTGTAGGGTTAATAGCAAATGTAGCCTACATGACGCTGAAAAACAAGTAAAACTAAAATGGTTAGAAAATGTGGAATGGATTAAAATGTTGATTGGGAAAATAGATCCAGGCAGGTAGCTGATATCTGTCTACTATCACACTCACGTACACCCAAATCTAGTGCAAGAGAGTGTGAGTAGGATCAGTGAATAAACAGTGTTCTGTGTTTCGTGTGCTATTTGCTAATTCGTTGTGACGTGTGATCTCAGGTGCCAGTGGAGAGTGGATTTTTGTGATATTATAAGACTAACTGATACCATTACAAAACATACAAGGAGATATATATGTAAATAAATATCGGTACCAATTTGAATGATTTATTAGTTTCAAAGTAGGAGTTAACAACAAGAAAAACCAAACCCCGAACTTGCCCCGTTTTCCTAGGGGTATTCCATATCAACTCCTACTTTAATATCACCTTTCCTACCCTACCTACAATTATGAAGTCACAATGAATCTGTTTACATACTGTAATACTGTAACATACTGTAGTGGTACTGTGCATCCACCACTACGTTCTATATCCGCCATTGACTCAAATTTGCTGCAACTGTGAAGACAAGTTGAAACAATACTACTATTCTTCTCTATTTTATCATTGTAGTCGAAAGCTGTATTAAGACGTTTTACTTGGGTTTGAGTTTTTAAGTGAATCATAGCAGCAAACATTACTTAGGGGCACTCCAAATGGAAAAAAAAATATTTTGATAGATTTTTAGTTTTTTATGATTTATTATTCTCCTGTTCTTCCTCTTTCCAAAAATATACAACATGATATGGTTATAACTATCTTTATGTCCAAAAAAATACATAATGTAAGCGTTACCATGGGAATAAATGGCTTTAGTTTAGAGGCTACATTAGTTCCATGTACTACAATCACTTTTATAATGTTCATTATTGTACAGTGAGTTATTTTAAAGAACTTTGGTGAAGAGGAAGCTGGAAGACATATATGCTGCTGAAGAAGACCCAGACAACCTCATATACTGTCCAGGAGGCCATTAGCAAAAGGTAGGCTACTTATAAAATTTTGGCTTTTACGTTTTGCTCGTTTCCCGAAAATCACGTTTTCGTTATTTATAATACACATTTCTGGAAAACTATCTAAGATATCTTTACCAAATATGTACCACATGTCTATAACAGAATTATATAGTTCCTAACACGGGATTTTTTAAAAATATTTCAACAAATAAAAAACTTATATAATAATAATAACAATAAAAACATTAAAAAAAGTGTTTAAAAAAATCATAACATTTAGGTTTATAATTTTGTTTTTATTTTCTTGTGTAGGGAACTAGAAAAAGGTAGGATTTAGAAAAAAAATGTTATTAGCCCATCTTAATTACAAGTTATGTGTATTATAGCTAACATTGTTGAAGATAGACATTCGGAGTGCCCTTAATTATAATAAGTCTCAGAGACCTGAATTAATTGTACTGCAAACATTTCGCATTCTGTAGATGAGCCTCATGTCTTATGCACGTGGCACTTGGTACAGTCACTTGACTTCTTCGTCATACAACAAGTGTAGCTTTAAAGTAATTGATGAATTATATTATTTATTTTGTTTTAGAGGATTTGGCTATTACTAAAGCACCACTCTAATAAATAAATCAGTGAGTAACTTGTTACAATTTAAAATTTTAGACAAATAGTTCAAATAAATATCATGTATCATTTGTTTTTCTTAAAACCTGTTTTATGGTTTGTAACTGTATGTATTGTTATTAAACAAAATTAAAGAAATTCAATATTTAGAAACTACAATAGATTATATTTTGTACTGAAGGGTCCTATTCGTAGGGCCCGAAGAAAAGTTGCTTGAATCATCTTACTCTTGAATACTCTTACTAAGTCCTATAAATTAATGATTATATAATATATTATTATAAATACTAAAGTTGAATTAACAAAACATTAACATTCTATGTGCTAAAATTTAGATACCTTGTAAATACATAATAATATGCCTAATAAAGTTATCTTACAAACATTTTATAGTTTATTTTGTACTTGGTAATGAAACATCTTTATATAAAAAACGGAAGCACGTTTTTTGACCAGAAGTAACATGTCTTTACGTGTGTTCGAACTCTAACGGCCGCATTTTAAGTCAGATTTGGTTCAAATTTGGTACACACTTTGGTTGCTCGTACTAGTTCGTTAGCCAACAAATCAAACCACCGGAATACGTTTTTTGGCCGAAAGGAACAATTTTTTCAGATTTTTCGTACGAGAATGCAGCTTTATTAGAGTTTTATCTAAACAAATAAATGTAGAATACTATTCTGCAAATTTTTTTACTCGACTTTATAGCTCTTTTGGTTTCCCCAAAATCGACCAAAAAGTTAAAGTACCCGGTACACGTAGGTTATCTTACCTAGGGGGTATCTTTTGATCCGAAGCTGACGGACGAGTTTGTACGCTACGAGCAAAGCGAGCCGCAAGGATCGGAGTTCAAACTCTGCGAGTTTTTCAGCTGTGAGTGGATCGAAGGATCGCGTGAGTCGAAGCTGGATGCTTAGGTGTAAACCAACTCTACTAATATATTTCGTACACACAGGCAGCTATTCGGTGTCTTCGTTGGTAGATCAATTTCTCAAATAGTTATTTGAAACTCTAAAACTTATAAACTAAATTTTGGAAATTCGCTCAACTCTTGCAGCGGTTCAGCTGGGTGGTCAAATTATTTAACTTACTAAATCCATCGAATTACATACGAATAACAATATGTTAGTTTTTGGAGGTATTATAGGTTATTTGTATTGTACGCTGTATAGGGAGCGCAAAATTCCTATTGCATTAAAGGATGTATACATTCCATCCTATTGTAAAATATAAGCATAATGTATCAGTACCTTGTATTTAATGTATTTATATTGGTATTTTCCCTCCCTCTAAATAATGTCAGTAAAACAGCTGCTGAAAAAAAAAAGAATCAATTAACTTCCGTGTCTGTGTATTCTTGGGATAACCTCAATTGATTTTGCAAATAAAAAAAACAGGTTTTAATAAAGTTTGTTCCATTGTAAAATGAAAATAATTTTTTATAACTTACTGCTGGATGAATAGAAGAATGTGTCCTAGAGAAGAAAATTATTATTTAGCGTACAAAGCGATAATTACCACCCTTAAAACATAAATAACTATAAGGTTTTACATTACAGATATTGACAGTATTAGTGGTTAGTGATCGTGTAAGGTAAGCTTTATAGAGAGCGTTACAATATTATGTTGCGACTAAGCTGCTTTGGGGACGTAAGCATTATACATTATTGCAAAAAAAAAAAAAAATATATAATACATATTTTAAAGCTCAAAACTAATTTTCAATAACATTTTGATTTGACATCAAAATCAGATCAAAACAACTGGTTAAAAATATAATAACTTTTTTCAACTTATTTCAATTGTGAATTATTGTAATTGCTAGTTTTACTAATAGTGCTGGGTAATAATTAACATTTTGAAATGATTTTTATACATTTAGGCTGGTATTTATAGTTTCTTTAGGAATTAAATAGACTGGACAAGTCGAACGCAAGAGTGAGGCCAGTTTTAGTGAAATACTCACACAATATAGCGGATGTAAGTCGCGAGCCCGTATATGATGCCACGTTACCCGCGAAACGAAGTTTGTGTTTTCCAGAACTGTTGAATGATAGAAACTACAATAGCTATTTTTTTTCAAAAAATACTTTTTGAAAAATGTAGCTTTTTAGCTACATTTCTCTCGCTTACAGGACGCACCTGCCCTAAAAATAAAAAAAAAATATCGCAATTCAACTTATTGATGTGACGAATTAAAAAGTATACACAAATTTGGACTTTATACGATTTTTAAAGTGCCAAACCATTTTTTTTAATTTCAAATTATGAACACACCATTAGCGTCCCACACTATTAAACTGTAAGTTCGTCAAATTTCAAATATGTTCGAGCATTTTCAGTTATTGAAACCACTGTGTAAATGAATAGGGCGCACTGAAAATGTAACTTGTTATAGAGCCGCGCACATTTTAAGCCGAGTACTATCCCCAATCTTCGTGAAATTATATTTTGAAGTTTTTCAAAACTTTATGATGAAAATACGGACATCAGAAATTTGTATTGAGGAGATGAAAATGTATCAAGTAATTTTTGGGAGCTATGACAATTAATTGCAAGGACAGATTAAATAATTGTATAAATAACAAATACTATAACCATTTTGTAAAATGATACCTACATTTTGGTACATATTGCTATGAATATTTTGTAATAGTAATATCGTTTAAAATTTTTAATTTATTGTTATGAAATGAAAAGCATTTAAAAGCTAATGATTTATCTTTAATTTAATAATGTACATAAATTAAACATTTTTACAAATAGGCCAAGCATTTTATAAAATTATATAAATATTTTTATTATAAAATAGTAATATATTTAAGACCATTTGATTTATCAATGTAAAATGAAAGTCAATTAAAAGATATAATTTTTATCTTTAATTTGACATACAGAGTTTGTGAAAATTCTGGGAACGGCTTAATATTGCATAAACCAGGTGTCTTAAAAGTATCACTCCCCTCTTTAACTTTTGTGTTTTTTTAAAACAAACAAATATCCTTTGGGGAACGATACTAACTTAGCCCAAAGTATCTTTTGAAGCAATTGGTAATTTTGAGTGTCCCCAAAATTTTTAAATAGGAAGTGTGGTCATGTGATACCTCATTTTAAAAGTATATTTAAGACTAGGAAAATGACATGAAGAAAATAAAAATCGGACAACCCAAAACAAAATGGCGGCCCTAAAAGGGTTGAAATAAATCGACATAAAGTTGCTAAAATCTCGAAAAGGAAGAGTTTTTAGAAACAATTTCTAGAGACAAAAAAATGTTATTTCAAAGTGCTTGACCTAAAATATTGCTTCCAAATCGGTTTCGTAAATTTTAAGTCGACTCCTACATCTTGAAAATTTTTGTAAGACATAAAATTTACAAACTATTTTGTAGGTCAAGCACTTTGAAATAAAATTTTTTTCTCTTAAAATTTTTTCTAAAAACTCTTCCTTTTCGACATATTAGCAACTTTATGTCGATTTATTTCAACACGTTTAAAGCCTTTAAAATTAGGTATCGCATGACCATAATTCCCATTTAAAAATGTTGAGTTGAGCCCAAAATCCCCCATTTTTAGGGGACACTCAAAATTTCCGATTGCTTCAAAAGATACGTTGGGCTAAGTTAGTACCTTTCCCCAAAGGATATTTGTTTGTTTTAACAATCACAAAAGTTAAATGGGAGGGGGAACTTTAAAGACACCTGGTATAAGGAAAATTATAAGGTAGATTTGATTGAGAAACCTACTCTACGTAAAAAATTATATTTTATTAAAATATCAACTATTTTGGTCCACCATCTTGGATCCGCCGTTTTGAATCTAACTTTTTTTAAATAGAAGAGTGGTCATGTGTTACACCATTTCAATGCAGAACTTTAAGCTAAAATGTGAAAACCACACTTCCATATCTTAAACCGTTCTGAAGATATTTGCATTTATTTACATTTAATCATATCTTTTAAAAATATGATTAATCTAATAATTATATCATTATTATTATTATTTTTGTTCTTTATTGTTAAAATTGATAGACATTCAATGAATAACTTATGATTTGATTGTTTAATTTTATTCGACATCAAAATTTGATAGGTAAGACGTTCAATATACTTTATTTCATTTTTAAACTAAATGATATGAGCAAGTTACATTAAAAATGGGGGATCCAAGATGGCGGACCAAATTTTTACCATTTTATTAAAATAGTATTTTTTACATAGAGTAGGTTCCTTAATGACATCTACCTTAAATTTTCCTTTATACGAAATATTAAGCCGTACTCAAACTTTTCACCCACTCTGTACACAAAAGTACATAAAAAATTATAATAAAGTTTAACAATTAGACCAACAAATTTCTAAAATGATATCTACATTTTGAAAAATATTTTTGTAATAATCTAGTAATATTATTTAAACCATTGATTTATAAATATGACATAGATAATAGTTGTGTCTTTAATTCGAAATATAAACATTTATATGTAAACAATGATGTATTATCCATCTCGGTTGGTTGCAAATGAGAGACTTTCAACGTTTGACGCAGACTGAAAGTGACGCAAAGTGTGCATCGAGCCTTAGGTAGCCTTAAAGCTTCCTCATGTAAGAAGACGTTAACGTCCTTTCATACCTTAAAGAGGATTTACAAATAGTTTTCAATTCATGTACGTTTATTTTAGGCGGCCTTTACTGAACCTACATTAAGACAAAACATACCAATTTTAAAAGGTAAATACCTCATTAACTATACCCAAAGCTATCCTTGTGAAACTTAACTTGTTAAAGCATTTTAAATTAATTAATTTAGTTTATTTATGAACTTAAACAGAAATCATTCATACAATTCAGGGTTTCTACTACAATATTAATTAGCCCTTATTTCCAGCAGCTAGCAAAACTTAGTAACAAAAAAAAATCAGCTGCTAAATAAACTGGGGAATTTATTGAAACTGTAATAATCCGCTTGCTTTTTTTGCTTTAGAAATAAAAGCCTAAAAATGGAGCATTCTCATCTCGAATAGAGGACAAATTTGCCTAGTTTTTGCATAGCTCATTATTTACTTTTAGTTTTTGCAATATTTCACAATGCAATGTTATCAATAAGTTCATTGTTGGCGTCCAAGTCACTATTGGATAATATATAATTATACATTATTATTATTATTATTAACTTTTTGGTACCTTTATGTGACTTCTTATCTGTCTTATTACAAAGACGCGTTTCGGAGCCGAAACTCCATCTTTAGCAGATCACTCCGTAGAGGTCGTCAAAACATTGAAACTTCATAAAAACAGAAAACACTACACACAATCAATACAAATATCTACCATGGAGTACTTCGCGGACCATGAATCGGTGCGCACCAAGTAATTGTCTAAATTAATGTACACGGATCTTATCCTCACAAATTGTTTGAGTTCCTGTTTTTACTAAAGTGGCTAATCCTCAATACGGCAAAACATTTTAAAATTTCAGGCACCAGGCCCAAATTAAAGTAATTAATTGTAATGCAAGAAATTATTTTGTTTAACGTTTGCATGATAATGTTTCAAATATCTATAAAAACTGAGCTATACGGCCCAGTACATTAATAAGCTTCGCTGTTTGAGCAATTAATTTTTAAATAACTTTTTCTTATCATAGTTCCCGCAGCCAAAAATATGTTAAATCACATAAACGAAGAAATATGTAAGGATTTTATGGTCTTCCGATTTTCTAGTCATTGCAGGAAAATAACATAAATTTTCATCTCATGATTGCCATTAGAATAACTAGGTTTAAACCCGAGTTCGTAGGTAAATATGAATACGTGCTTTTATTTTACAAAATATTCAAATAACTGTAAAGTGACACTTTATTTCTAGCAGGAAGAGGAAAGATCCATCTATTATAAGAACTGTAAGAGTTTAGAAATACATATTTTTAATTTTCATAGATATTTAACTCTTTAGCATGTTGTAAAGCTTTAAAATTGGGTCGCATTTATATTGCTCAGATAAATAGGTTAGATAAATAAAATGTTCAGTTTATTTTTCTTTGCGAATGTTACATCACTGTTTTATATTTTTAGACAATGTGTTTATCTAGTTCTAACTGAAGACCCGAAACCATAATATCTAATTTTAAATAAATATCTGAATTCACAAATGCAACAAAATGTGTACGATATTTAATATAAAATAGAAGATGCAAAATTCTAACTTTAAACTAAAATAATAAAAACGATTTGATTAAATAAACGAAATGATCCAACAACCCTATGCCTTTTAATTGGCGTAACAACTATGTCTTAAATAATAAATAACAACCTATTATTATTAAGTACTTCATTCAAGCACGAGTTTTTGATGTTGAAAATATCTTTTTGGGAAAAGTTGAAGTTTTGAACAGAAACATAAAATAAGAAATGTGATTCAACTCAACACAAAGAGCTTCCTTTTTGACTGGGAAGTTTATCTTCTGATGTAGGCTGTTATACATATTGAAAAGTTGTGCCTTGGAAACCTTTAGTTTCTTCATTAGTATTGAATTATTTTACGAAAGAAGGTTTTCCATGTTTTCTTATTTGCGAAAACCAAGTAAAATCTGTATTATAGTATATATACAGGGTGTTTGAAAAGTCTGAAAACAGCTTAATATCTAAACATGTACGAGTCTTATGATATAGAAATAAAAGCAGTTATTCACATCCATAAAATTACCACTTTTTTTGTGAGTTTAAAATTTGTGTCCGGCATCTTGGATCCGCCAACTTGGAATGAACTTCATTTTTTTAAATTGGAAGATACATGATTATCGACGGTCAAATAAGTGAAAACGCAAAATTGAGGCTCAAAATAATCAAAGAAAAAACGCATCGCATATTACTATAAATCTCGTACACATTTAAAAGTTTCCTTTTAAAATGTGATTAAAAAATAATAATTGTTATTAATGGCCTAAACTTTCTTAATTAACATTATTAGAGCAATGAAATAACTTTGAAACAATAATGTAAATTTGTAAATGCCTAAAACTTATTTATTGTTAAAAGTGATTCGCAAGATTTGAAAAGCAATTAAGCGTTAAGAATCTTAAAACAAAATTTGAAAAGTTGTAAAACTGCAATTATATATTGCAGCGGATAAACCTTATGCAATGCGTGAAAAATTTAGTTTTGTTGTAAAACTGCAAAAATCCAGATTTCATAGCAGAAGTTGAGGTACACCCTATACTTAACTAGATTAGAATACGACAAGTCCCGGCCAACTGTACTGTGTCAACAGAGATGGAATTTTGTCCTGGAACTTGTTTCAAGTTGCTTGAAAGACTTAGAAAAATTAGTTATTTTTATACAGGAATAAGGTGTTAAATAAAAGTATAAAATTGATGAATTTTATGGGTAAATGTGAAACACGGGAGGTGGAAACATTGTTCATGGAAGTCACAATTTTGTAAAATAAAAAATGTTAAAGTTATAAAGAGTTAAAGTTATAGGAAATTCTCAAATTTCATCAAAATTAAATGAAAAAGATATTTTTGAAAAGCGTAAGAAAAATTGAATAAAAAATGTTAAATAACAAATTAAGGAATTTTGGTGTTTTAAAAGTTAGAGATAATTGTTAAAGTTTGAAGGTGAAAAAGCACCATAAAAAATGAAAAAGTGAAAATGAAAAAGTAAACAAGTTGTAAAGAAGTAAAAGTTTTATAAGATAAAAAGTTAATAAATTGTTAATTAATTAAAATAATAGGTGAGAAAGTTCATACCTATATTTTGCTAAAAATAGAATGAAAAAGGTGGTAAAAATAATAACATAGTGTTAAGAAAGTAGTAAGGGTATAAAATTGTAAATCTCAATCGAAAGTATCAATTTTAAAGTTAAAATTCAAATTCAAAAGTAAATGTTAAATTTGGCAAATTTTGCAAGTCCCAAATACAGAAGAAAAATCTTCGGACAGAATGGAAATTTTGGCTAGTATATCATAAAATAATAACCAACATAGAAGAAAAAAGAAAAAAGATTTTCCTTCTAAACCAGAAAAGTTTTCGCGAGGAAAAACCGCGGAATACGCGAGGCAGCGCCATAAGCGAACCAAACGTAGTACGACCATCACTCAAGTTTGAGAAGAAAGGAAAATGTATCAGGAATACGATTACGAAAACCGCAAGTTCATAAAAGCAGTTAAAGGAAAACTACGAGGAAAATACGTAAGACAATAGGAGAAAATGTTAGGAGGGGAGAGATAGATTAGCGGATGGCAAGGCCTAACGAAGAAGTTAGTGGGGGTAGTACCAACCTAAAACTTAAAGAAATTAATACAAGTTGCATGGCGAGATGTCGAACAAGGGATAGAGGAATAAGAAAGGCAGTTGGTACTCGGAAGGCGGCAAAGGAGTCCATATAAGCGGAGTACAGTGGGAGCCGCGCATCTTTTGAGCTTTCATCATGAGATCGACGTTTTCATCATTGTATTATTAGATCAGTGAGTCATTAAATCATTAGATCGACGTTGTTAGACGGATCTGCGATGTTAAAGTAACGTACTTAGAAGCAGTGTTTTATAAAGACAGCAGTAAGATATGTGTAAATCAAACAGTAAACAATTTTATTACTTATAATATTATGCAATATAATATTTCAAAGAACAGTTCTCATTAAAATTTTATCAAACGTAAATACGAGTTAAATGAACAAAAACAGTGTAAAATCGGTTAGCATTACAGACAGTGAAAAAACGATTGAACAGTTTGAGTGAATTACGCTATAGTTAATTATATAGCCGGTGCGTCAAAAAACTTATAAATGACGTAGTCTACAAGAATCACAGGACTGATGTAATGGCAATAACTGGAGCAGCACATGGACTTTGAAGGACTACTGGAATAAGAAGCGGAAACCAAATCAGGGAAGGCGTTAGAAAACATCAGGGAAGGCGTTAGAAGACATCAGGGAAGGCGCTAGAAGACATCAGGGAAAGTCAAACCAGGCAAAAGCTGAGACCACGAGAGACGTTCAACCGCACCAACGATAACCGGACTTCAGGGAAGCTGGATTTCAATCAACATTCTTGGGAAAGGTGTTCAGAGTCCAGGGTCGCAGTAATAAAAGGTCTGTCAGAAAAGTTACGATATCCCTTATTAAAATATTGCCTGAGTTGAATTTAAATAATTATTGATACTGGGTTGAGATAAAAAATTAGGTTTTTCAAAATATAAAATTATTAATCTTGTAAATTAAATATATAAAATCATTTTCATAATTAAATAATTAAATAATAAATATTAAAAAGGAAGGAATAATTAAGTATAAATGAATAATAAATGGTTCTACCTAAAAGAGTTAAAATTTATGTAAATAGTAAATTTAGTTTAAAATTTATGTTTTTGTAGTGGAAAGAACCACAGAGTATTTTGAGTTTTTTATTGAATAAATTTTCTTTTGATTTCAATTAATATAATTAATTTACCTTGTTCAAGAGATTCCTATTATCTAAGTATCCTATATGATAAGTTGTTTTCAGTGTATGATCAATATTGAAGGGCGGAAACGCAAAGTTGGCATTTCCAACGAAATTTCACAAAGCACAAATAATTTAATTATTCTAGGTAAAGTTCCACTGTTCTCACTCCTCAGAGATTGTCAAATAAATATAATATTAATTACTGAGCTGAGCAAATTTAAAGTTAATAGTAACTTGAATAACTGGAAGGAATTTAATAAAATATTTTTATTTAAGGTGACTATAGGCATAGTTATCTTAACCAGAGTTATATCACCTAGGCTATTAAAATTAATTTGCCTTAAACTTCCAGTAGGTGATATAATCTCTTTATTCTGTAACAAAGTAGGGAAATCCTACAGACAGACAATAGCGTCGGGGCTACGTTGCAGAGTTGGCTCCCGAACGTCATTAATAAGGTCTGTCGTTGCAGAGTTGACGTCGCAACGTGGGGACAAACGGAAAACAAACTTCCTTCCCCAGCGTCGTGCAACTATTGCATCGTTACAATATACATATATATATATATATAAACGGTACTCAATAGTTTAAGTCCTAAACTTATTTTAAAACATCAAACTTCATGATCTGAAAGCTTACAGAAATAAACTTAATTTCTGAGATCATTAAACATGTTTGATTACAATTTACATAAATAAAAAAATACAATTTTCGAAGTTTTAGCTTCGAGGTTTTTAATGAATTACTTTTGAGTTTTGTAAATGACTTTAAATTGCAAAGTATGCAAGGTTACTTGATGTTTGAACACTGTTTAGTAGGCCACAACTATACAACAATCAACAGATTTCTGTTCTAATCTATAGGATATTTATAATGGTATTTTTACACCATTAAACTGTACAATACTGATGAAGAAAACTACAAGACCATTTAAAACTTATATGGCCTAATCATAAAAGATAAGTTTCAGAGAATTTCGGATTCTCAAAAGACTAAAATCTACTTCCGATATTATTTTTGGGAAATGTATATAATATCTTGAATGTTTGTGTAACTACTATTCTATGGTTCAACATGTAATTATTGATTTTAAACAAGATGATCTGTCAAATGCGCGAAATCGGTAACCTCTCATATGGTGTAAATAGCTGCAAGTTAAAGATTTTATGTTATACTAAATATTAGGACGTGTATTCCACGTTAGCAAATGACAGCAATACTAAGTAACGAGCACACTTTTCAGTTGACAGTTTTAATTTAATAAAAATATTGTCATAGTCGTATACCATTGTCATATTCATGAAATTTTCCTTAACACAGAACAAGTATAACATTTACAAATGTATAGGTATGGAACTGCAACCTGCATAACGTTGATACATTTTAATTACAACTAAATAATTTTTGTGCAGAGATTGTAGTTGTTTCTTTTTTAAATTTAATAAATTAATTCAAGTATACCATTATCTAATAGTTATCACTGAAATATTTTAATTTTTTGTAGATTCCTTTAAGCCGAGTTTCCACACCCTTAACACGGGTTTATTTACACAGTAGGTACACGAGTTTTTCCTTTGAAGTTTCTGTTCTGAAAGTCAACTCCCAATCTACACTCCAGCATCTTCAAGACGGTCAGGTGGATTCAAGTTGGTGTTCATGTTTCACTGCTTGAGTTTTATTTATTTTTCAGAGGCAGTATCAAATTAATTTGATGGCCGGTCCCATAACGTACCCATTCAGAAGCAATTTAACGTGCTTGATGAATTCTCATTTGTGACCTAATAAATACGGTTTCTAAAATTTTATTTCAAGCTCCTTTCTCTGCTTTACATGACTTATAATCCAAGTTTGAGTCAAACGTAATTTCACTCGAAGTAAATAATTGAACTCAATCTTATTACAATAGTTTTAGAATTAATTTTAATTAATTAATTAATTAATTAAACCTTGTATTTTAAAATGTTGGGTGTACCATTCAATTACGTACTTTAAGCTCAAAATGTTACTTTTTAATCCACAAGTTTACTTTTAAGATATTTTGAAGATTTCCTATAGTCCCTTCTGCATTTTATCCAGTGGAAAGTCAATCCATTTCATATTAATTTTTCTTCTAAGATATTCTAAATAAATGTAACAGCTTTTACTAGTATGTCATTAATGAAAACAAATTAGGTTCTAGTTTTATTATGAAAACTAAATCTAGTTTATTATAGAGTAATACTAATAACTGCAGTTCCAGTTCACTTTGCACTATTTTCGATAACTTGCTACAATATGGTACTGTTTTTACTAAAACTAAATTAAATTAAGTTACTTTAATACTTTTATGCCAGTTCAAATACTTTTATACTTGTATAAATAATACTTGAATTCAAGTATAAATAATAGGTACTTTTATACTTGAATTCAAATTAAATCTGTTGAATTTAGCTTTCACTGATGTTTTTTTATGTTTACAAAGAGCGGGGAAATTGAAAAGAATCTTCAGAAAAAATGTAATGCTATGTATTCGAAAAATGTTCAATATTATCACAAGTTTTGCATGCCATAACTTAACAATAGGCTACGTATCGTAGTAAATAAGAGATAGTAAACAATTACTATCAAAGAAAGAAGCTTATTTTGCATGACAGAATAAATTGTACTCTTTTATATTTCTCTGCAAACTCTTAAAATAAAATGAAATCTATACTAACTTGAATAATTACATTTAATGTTTTATTGATTGTATATTATTTTGTGTTAGAAATAAAACATTTATTATACGATACATTTTTCTCCGCAAAGTGACTTAGTTTCATCACTTATTACTCGTATTGGAGATTTTACTTTATCTTCAGATATGTTAAACAAAACTCTGAAGGTCTAAAGATGTCTTCTTGCCTTGTAATGTTTGTACACATAACAAAGTCCAAACATAAGAAAACAAAAGTCCACCTTGAGACCTAACATTCAGTTCTGAACTTGGAATTTGTCTTGACATCATCTGTTTAAAAAAAAATTAGGTATGTAATTTTATGATTGTTTATATACCCGAAGAAGGTTTTACAGAGCTAATCCTTTTGAATTCTTTTCCTGAATAAATTAATGTGATGACCTGTAAGATTGTTAAAAATATTATTTTAAGATTTATTTTCTAATAAGTAAGTCGCTCAATATTTTGTTGTATTGAAAAAAACAGAAGAGTGTTTTCGTTGACACTCTAAATCTAAGTTACTGTATTACATACTTTTTGACAGAGTAAGTGAATTGTGAATTACAGAAACTAGATCGTAAATTACAGTATCAATGGAATATAAATATGTTATTATTATTAATAACTGTGGTCAAATATGGTACCTTTTTATATTATAAAAGTACTTTTTATGTTACAGTTGAAGTAAATTGTTCTAAATCTGTTTGATTCACAAAATTCTTATTGTAAGAGAAGAATTCATTCTTAGAAAACTACTATCTGAAGAGTAACCACGAGTTCAAATTATGAATATGAAGTTCAAATATGAAAGTTCTTTTTATGTTATGTTAACTTAAATCTAAAGAAACCCTTTTTATTTGGTCAGTTGTTAAAAATACCAAATCTTAAAAGGGCCTTAAAGAAATTCCTGTTACTTGCTCAAAAGCAAAACTTGGTGTCAATGTTCCATTTGTTGTGTAATAAAACATTACGTGACCTTTTTTGTACGAAATTCAGAACCTAGAAAAGATTAGGAGAATTATTTACTTGTTTCTGCAACTGCTTAAGATTTTAAAGTAAACGAAGAAAGAAATGTTCGATACATATTTAAAAATTGTTTAGAGATGGAAAAAACTGCATAAAGAAGTGGTTATAAAACCACGTAAGCTAGAACGGTACCCTTAATAAAATTATGGAACATATAACATTATAGAAAGTAACTTTAAATTTCACCATCTAGTAAATGTCGGAAAAGTGGAATTATCTACCTGTGAACTAAAGAAACAAATTCCACTTCAACATGATCTAAAGTTGGTACCAAAGTTATTGAAGGTCAGACGTTTAGAAAAAATCCTCATTGTAATAAGGCGAATATTAGTCGAGTAACGTATGTAGTTAGTTTCCCATTTTACTGTTGGCATCTTGCTGGTTTAAACATTTGTTGTAGTCAGCTGTTTTGAATTAAATTCTGTTCTCATTTAAATTCATGACAGGGTAAAGTAGGAGTGCATTCAAAGTTTGGTAATACAGTATGAATCCGAGTATGTAGTTGAAATAAGTGAATAATAATCTTAACAAAATTAGCTTTTTAGTACCAGTTTTTACTAGAATTGTTAGTCCTTGACTGACAAAACTTTAAGTGGCTTTATTTTGAACTAGCTCAATACCCGTGCTATGCTACGGGAATTTTTTTGAATCACTACTTTACGTAATTAATTGTAATATTTATCTCTCATTTTCTTTTATCTTTCATTTCACGAAGGTGAATTATCACCCGTATTTATAATTAGTTTGGTATTTGTTGTTAACTGCCTGCCCGTCAATTGTCTTCGTCACGGTATGTGGGCTAAATAAATTAAATCAATTAAAAATAAAGAATTCAGAGTAAAAAAGCGTCTTCTTGTTCGTTCGCTGAATCAACAGACTGGTAAATCACAGTCTTAGCTGGATGTCGCAGATCTCCCAGATACGCCTTCAATATGCGAATGCATAGATTGGTATTATAGATTTGATCAGCCCTTTACGTCTTTAAATATTTTCTTCAAATTAATAAGTCCAATATTTCAACTCTATAGCTTTAAGGAAAGAATACCAATTATATTTATTGTTTTTAGGGGGTTGTTATCATATTTTCACCCCTTAGCAGCACATAACAAAATGTAAAACTGGTTTACTTTTTATATGTGTATTTCAAGAAATAAATGTACCGAATTTCAGCTCTCTAGCTTTAAGGAAAGTATAACAAACAATATTTATTGTTTTAGAGGTTGTTTCAACCCTTTATGACCAAATATTTTAAAATCCTTAGTGCGCCTGTGTGAGCAATATGTGTACACATTTTCAGGTTCCTAGGCGGTATTCTATTAATATTTATAGTTTTATTGGTTCTTACTACATTTTCACCCCTTAGGGGCTCCGGAGCACCTAAAATTATTTTTTTTAATTTTTTTGTTTTTTATTGCTTATTATTGCCCTTTCATTTAGCTTTAAAACAAGCCTAAATTTATTATTATATCTCAACTCTAAGTGAACAGAATTACAAAATGAGCAGTACGTGTACCAATTTTCACGTTCCTAGGCGGTAGGGGTTTTGAGATCTATAACAAACAATATTTATTGTTTTAGGGAGAGTTTTAACTTTTAAAGGCCATATATTTCAAAATCCGTTCTTAGTGCGCCTCTAGGGCCTATGAATAATTTGTGTACCGAGTTTCACGTTCCTAGGCGGTAGAGTTTTTGAAATCTTTATAAACAAACTATATTTATTGTTTTAGGGGTTGTTCCAACCCTTAAAAACCAAATATTTTAGCGATTTTATAAATAAAGTTACTGCTCTAAAGAGAAAATACTAAAACTAATCATTTTATAAGTTGTTATTTAAAACTGGGTTTAGGTTATGTAAAAATTACTAGTAAAATATTTAAAATAGGCACTTTACTTATGAACACAGCTACAAGAGTTGTAATGTAGATATTTTCCTATAGTTTAAGTTTTTGTACGACTCTATAACTTTTGATTACTAAACTGTAAAGTTTAATGGAGCGTTTGTTGCACAGATGTTATATTTAAGTATGAATGCTCGTGGCAACAAAATGGGCAAAGTGTTTCTCTCGTTTAATACTTATGCTCAGATTACATTAATCATATTACTTTACCATATTTTGAAATATTTGAAATGATGGAAAGATGTTTGAGGGTCAGAAAGTATTATTTCGTGCTGGATATAAGGCTTAATAAAACTTTTTAACTAAACATCTTTGAGTTATTTTGTATATGAAAAGTTTAATATTGCAATTAAATTGAATTTAAAATAAGCCTAAGTTTTAAAATTAATTGCATGCACGTGCTATTACTTAAGTTACATTATTCTACTAAAACCCAATTAGCTGAGGAACTAAATTCAGTATTGTGAAAAGGAAATAACTACATTTCCTTAAATCAAACGGTCCCACTTAATTAGCTTTAAAGATAATTGGAAGTGGACTTATAATTTACTTGAAATTAGGACTACTACAAGGACGCAGTATTTTATATTAGTTGAAGTAGCATTACATTTACTTATATATAGAATCTTTATTTATTCTTTACCAAAATAAGTAACAGTCTCCATAAAAAAGTAAAACAATATTCCCGCCTTAATCTATAGAAAAAAATAAGTTATTCAAAATAACAGTAAGTAGGCTACTTCAAGAAAATAAAAAATATTATTACAAAAATATATTCGTAGATTTCGATATTTGTTTAACTAATGTTTTAATCTTCATGTAAATAAGTTAGGAGTTAAGGTTTTACCTTTCATCATTATTAATTGCATGTAAGAATTAATGTAATACACACAGATTATTTGTATTTGTACTATATTGAACTAAACAAATAGGCTCTACAGTGAAACCTAATTTTAAAGTAGTTAAATGATTTACCGAAATATTTTTCATATTGATTTAATTTTCAACTTTTTCGATTTTATTTAAGAGTTTGGTTTCTGTTAAAAACTACTTTGTGTTTTCAAGTAAAGTAAAGATCAAAAAATCTTAACAAATCTCACCTAAGGCATAACATTGAATCTGGAGGAAAATTGTCGAACTAAATTGATTGATGTCTACCTAAATATTTTGTATAAACAATTAATTTACCTGATTTATTATAGTACGATTTGTTAAATTTACCTGACTTTTACAATATCAAAAGTGCCTACTATTATACAGCTTACGCCATAAATTTGCTTACGTCACATTGCAACCATAAATTCGCAATACCACATTTTTAACAATGGACCACTTTATGTACTAAATAAATAAAAAAATTACTTACATTTTTTGTAAGTAAAACGGCTGAAATATAGTTTCAAATTCCCTAAATTAATATACAAATATAACATGAGACAAAAATAAATGTTTAATCAAAAGACGTTTTACATTATTTTGAAGACTTAAGAGATGATAAAAAGTAAAAACAGAAATAAAATTTTATACCTACTTATTAAATTGTAATAAAATTTTTCTTCACACAAAGATATTCTTTGTGCAGTATGAAAAAGAACAACCTGTTGTTGATGCAATATATATTGCAAAACCACGCCTTGGAAGGAATACTATATTAAAGTGTTTACCTACTGCCAAATTTTAAACTTCCTTATCTATACTATAATGTAATGACTTATTTTACACGAAACTGTGACGTAAGGACAGGTGGAAATAACTTCACATGCACAAGATAGTATGGTTTCAAAATCAGCTGATTGCTATGCATTTGTTGATTTCTATATTATAAACAATGTTTTTTTTGTTGTTGTTTTAACCTCTCTATTTGAAAAAGAAAAACATTGTGTCCAGTATTAAAGTGTTGTTAAAATTTCAGAATAGACAGATACTTTGGTATATCTAAACCTAAGTCTTCATCATTTGCTCTAAATAGGTTTAACTTTTCTTCAAGAAGTTAAAATACTTTGCTTTGTCATGGTTTCTCAATTTAAATTAAAATAGAGTAAATGTAATACAATAGTTATTAGTGCTTATTATTTATTATTTGTTTTGGTAGTGTTGTGTGATCTGCATTGAACAAATGTACAATAGAGAATTGTTAAAACCGAACAGAAAAATAAAAAAATATATAAATATGAATTTCTTTAAGTTCGTTCCTTAAGATCTGATTTAACTGCCTAATTAATTCATGTTTAACTTCTTAGTTGTAATTTTTAGTTTTCTTGCTTCAAAGTAACTCAAATAATATAAAAGTAAGGAAAGAAGTGAACAAGCCTGCGTAACCGGAAAACATGGCGTGAGACTAAACAAGCCTTGTCTAATAAAGGAGTGTGTACAACAGTTCTTTGTCTCTTCATTACGCTCCGTCAGGGGGTATTTCGCAATTAAATACTTTCTCATACTCTAAAAGTTTACACTTAATTTTTAATTAAATTCTAAATTGATGTAACTGCGTTTCAGGTCCTTATTCAATTTGTTTGATTGTAAAGTTTTAAAATTATTATTTAAACGAATTTACTTAATTATGTTATTAAAAAATGTATACGTATTATTATAACATAATTAGTAAGACATTTGTCTTAATGATTTCTTTGATAAATAATAATAATAAAATAATGAATGATAAATTTATAATGAAAAATACACATGTTCTAAAATTATAAATAATGTATGTACATTTAAATATAAATTTACCCTCATCCAACACACACACCCTTACACTTCATATAAATTATATCATTTGTAAATGATACACTAATTTATATTTTTTTGAGAAACCTAAATATTCTGACAAAAACAGCAAAAGAGTAATAATTAAATGGAGGAAGTGTGTAAGCGGAAAAAATAACAAAAGAGTGTGTACAGTATAGATATTTCAAAATATAGGAACAATTTACATCCATATATCTAAATAAAAATATACATATTTAAAATGTAATAAATAATTATTGTTCTTTGGTCTAATATGCGGAGCAAAGAGGCACGGTGGTTACAGCTGAAATTGCCAATACAGTTTTTAACGTTTAATCATGGTTTAAAGCATTCGGTTCCATGTATTCATTAATCTAACTGGTTAAAATAAAAATAACAGTAGCAGTTAAATATACATTTACCGTTATCTCTTTTAAAATTAAGGTTTTAATGTTATCACTTTGCAAGCAATTCACTATTTATAGTAAGAATATATATTATAATGTTTATTCTGGTGAAAATTTACTTTATAATTTCTATAATCAGACGAGGAATATATAGAAATAACTTGTTAAACGAAGTAACTGTGACTGAAACAATTTGAACATGTGTGTGGTAAATAAATTTACATTAAAGCTATAGTTAGTGTTTTAGGTATATGATTTGTATTGCACAAAATATATCTAAGTAATATCCTATTTGGTAATATTCAAGTATAGGTTATTGTCAATTCATTCATTCGACAAGCGCCTGAAACTTAATACAGGTTTATTCAAAAAGAAATAGACACTTTTAATGAACATACAAAAACAGGTTTTATAAACAGAAAAAAATTAATAGTATAATTAATTACAAAGAAGAAATTTAAAATTTTTTAAAACAATATTATAGATTTTCTATATGAGCCAAACGGGTTATACGGCAAACATCAATTCGGTAGTTAAGTTCTGACCAGACTCTGTTAAGTGTATTTTCCAAGAGGCTCAATGGAAATGGGGGAATAAAAACTTGATCATTAATATAACCCCACAGAAAGAAATCGCATGAGGTCAAGTCTCGACTGAAAAGTGGCCAACGCATGAGTGACACATTGTCGTCTGTTACACGTCCTATCCATCGACCTGGTAATTGCTCATCGAGGTGCCAATGTGGTGGAGCTCCATCATGAACCAATATGTAATCATTACTGTTTTCCTCTAGTTGAGAGATAAGCCATTCACTCAGCATGTCCAAGTAGGGTTTGCCTCTGATCATACTTTCTTGAAAGAAGAAAGGACCGTATATCTTTTGTTTTGATAACACAAAACACGTTTATCTCTGGAGAATCCCTCTCACGCGGATGTGTTAGTTGACGTTAGTTGTACGTTCTTTTTTTAGTTGCTGCAATAAATCTCTTGGATTAAATTTTCATTCCTTATGTTTTATAAATAAATTTCCAACTTGTAGTTTTTACGTACTGCGTTTCTTATGTTTGTTTAAAGTGTTTCGTACAGTAATTTAGATTCTTTTTTATTAAAACCGTTCAATACTGTTCACAAACTTCATTTTTTCATTTCTGTGTTTTACTTAATTGCAGTCCAGTACTGTGTTATGTACATCACAGTACCGTAAGTTGATGTGCCAGAGTGTTAAAGTATCGTTGGGTATCGGCACGGCGGGGCGGCGATGGTATGTGCGGCTTTACAACGCTCTTATCGGCCGCACGGCCAACTTATGCCCGACTTCGGGAAATCCGGATTTTTCAGAATCCTGATCGGCCATCCACCCCATTAGTCCGGATTTTTGAGGGTCTACTGTAGTATAAAATACAATTAAAATAAATAGGCCTAGTAGGGGTAAACAAAATGCAAAAATATTTGGTTAAGTTAAAATTACTCAATTACTCCAGGAGTCTGTGTTCCCCAGATGCAGAGGTTGTGTTTGTTAACCTTTCCACTGATATGAAACGTTAATTCGTCCCAAAAAGTTAGTCGATCAATGAATCCATCTTCTTCAAAAAGTGTTTGGATGTCACACAGAGAATGCAACGTTTCTCCTTATCAACATCACTTAATGTTTGCAACAGATGTAGCTTGTAAGATGTTTTCTCAAAATTCTTCAAACAGATGGCTGTTGAATTTGAAGTTCTACATTTACCCTGGTTGTTGATTTTTTTTGGACTGCGCTGGATAGAAGCTCGAACCTGTTCTACATGATCTTCATCCAGTGATGGCTTGCCAAAACTTTTCCATTGTACAAACAACCTGTATTTTGGAACTTCTTGTGCCAATCACAAATAGACTGCCTACCTGGTGGGTATTTTTGTAAGCGCGTCCTAAAACGGCATTGTACTAAAGTTTCTAAACGGCGGGATTGAGCTTCCTAAAGTTCTAAAGTAAAACTTTAGTTTATTAGCTACCCACTGAGCTAATATTAGTTTCAATGTTAATGATTTAGAAAAGTTTATATTTCTTTTTGAATAACTCTCTACACTAGTAACTATATTAAATCAAGGTACATAATATTAAAATAATAATTACTGCTTTACAATAATAATGCCTGAAAGTATAATTATACATATTTTTTATTTCTTAAAATGTAAAATAACATGTCAATATGTTTGTAAAACGAATCAAATTAGCAAAAGTAGCAATAGAACAAATAATATTTTAAACTGTGCATCAGTGTTTTTACATGTTTTCCTTCACAAGGTATATTACATAAGATTTAGAAAGGATGCAAAACAAATTCCATTTTCTACTGTATTCAAAAGTATTTTTAGTAATAAATTTTAGTCTTTGACAATATGTTGCTTTCTAAGCTAGCACTAATGTGACTAACTTAAAAGATTTTAGCATAAGTTAATATAAATTTAAATACTTTGCATAAATTATATTATTTAAGTATTAGTTATATTTTGTATATTTTTTTTATATATATATATTATGTTTGCAATTAAACATGTATAAATTATAAAATAATAAGGAAAATTGTGAGAGCAGAATGTTTAATATTTAAAAACAATTATATAAACTCTAGATGTACTAGCGATTTTAAAAATCAAACAAGTAATCTACGTTATGTAGGTACAGAATGGTTCTTTAAATAAAATATTTTATAAAGGTTTTTTATGTTAATGAAAACATTTTATTTTGATGAGAAAGTATGCATTTACTTTTACATTAATTACGAATATAACTTGTTAATTTTATTGTCATCGAAGTTTGACAAAACAATAACGGCGATTTGTGGAGCAATAGGAAACAATTATGCAACTTTTGCACTGGGAAACAATCTGAATGTATTATTTATCGACCAGCTCGGAACCAGAATGAGTAAATAAAAATTTCTACCTAGCAAATATTTACGACTTGAATACAAGAATGAATAATGTATTGCTGTGTGTTGTAAACTGATTATTGTATTCCGTATCCGGGAATAAATCTCTTACTCTCAATACAGTCTTTTTGTATTTTATAAATCCCGTTGAGTTTGTTATCTGTAGTATTAACTCTTATAAACACGAATGTACGTCAAATCCTAGCGTAGATTATACTTTGGGATTATGTTTACAACTTTGATCAATATAATTCTTGTGAAGTTGATTTTCTTAAAATATGAGTTAAAGAACTAATATAACGCAATATTCGCAATAACTTACGTTTAGGCCAGTCATCAGCGGTAAAACACGTAAAACTGTGCAATTTTGGGAATCAACATCGATTTTAGTAAACATTTGGATTTAAGCTCTACTTACCCTCTACTTCAAAATCTACTCTGTACCGAGCCGGGCTTTTCATTTTTTAAAGCGAAAACTATCCCTAATTGCAAACAATTTAAAAATCGTAGAGTCTAGCATGTAATTGTTTAAAATAAAGCTTAAATTAATTATTTGTAGATATCTTGACATTCTCAAACGAGTTTATGATTATTCAGAAAGATTAAACCCCTGTAAATTATCACTTGAGGGTAGTAATTTTCAAAACTAGTTTAAAGATATTTATTATAACTTGAAATGGATTAAAAGTGTCATATTAAATTTGAATTATTGTATTTTATTTGAATGAAATTATTATTTGTGAGACGCTTCAACCCTTATAAACCATCCCCTGAGAATAATAATTAATTATTAAAAAATAATTTCAACGATTTTTTAAAATTAAAAAATTATTTAAAAGTGCATTTGTATTGAATTAAAAATATTTCACTAGTGATATAAAATTTGTTGTTTTTCAAACTCTTCAACCCTTATAAAAGCTACCCCTTACTAAAAAAAGTAAAAATTGTGGTTATATTTTTTAAATGTAACTTTGTCCTAATTTTACCCTTACTAACCTACTAATTGAAAATTACAGTGATAATGAGAGAATTGTATATTGAATTGTATGCTCCATTTTTCTGTCTTTGTACCTATGCTCCAAAATTTGTGATTTAAAAAAAATAAAAAAATTTTTTAGAAGATAATTCCTTTATTATTTAAGCTATAAACTTAAAAAAAAGTATTTTGTAGAGAATTTCAAGTGTTTTAGCATCATATTAGTTAAAACTTTTTGCAATTCTTATTTATGAAAAGGGCTGAGTTCAAAATGATAGTACGCGAATGCAAACTTTGAACCTGCCATATCTCATTCACTTTTTATGATAGAAAGATAAAAAAAAAATTATAATAAATGTTCAGTAGGAAAACCCTACAATTAACGTTTGATTTTTTTTCATATCGTGAATAGTTTTTGATTTATTTAAGAAAAAAAAAGTTTTTTCAAAATTACAAAATTGAAATTTTCAATTTAATTAATTATTATTTTTTTTAAATAAACATTCCAAACCGGTCAAATCACTTACATCACATCAACAACACACCTAAATGAAGTTAATTTCAAGTTGGTTGCTATTAATTTCAATTAGGGTGTTAATGGCGAGTGTGTAATGGTTAAATTTTACCTAGAAGTTACTTCATTTTTGTTATAAGTCGGTCAATTCTTATGCAAACAAATTTTATCAATGTTCATTTAAAAGATTTTTTTATGTACTTTAAAAATTGTCTCTTGAGCTTTCCCCAAAAATTTCACCATTTTCAAAAAAAAAAAAATAACCAAAAAATAACCGTCCTTCAATGGGCAAAATAACTCAGTTCTTATTGGGTTTACAGAAGTCATTAAAAACAAATAACTTTTTTTTATTTGCTACATTTTTGTTCTGAATGATTTTTTCGATAAAATGAAATATTTTAAAGTTATTCGTGAAAAACGGTTAAAAAACCTGGGCCGGTTTAAATCCTTAATAACCCGGAGAGTATCAACTTTACCAACAAACTTTATAGAACAAAAGTTGCTTATAATAATTGGTCAATCTATCGATCTCCCAGTTAATTATGATTAAAAAATGTTTCACCCCCTATAGGGTAGATTTTGAAGAAGGTTATAAATTCTACCTAAATCCCAATTTTATAGAATATCATTGTTGATTTTCAAAATTTAACGCGTAAACGGCTGATGACTGGACTATCTAGAGAAATGGAAAACCAAGTGTGTTGCTTTGTCTAACTCTTTAATTCCCTTGCAAATTAGAACGGCTGCATTCTTATACAAGAAATTCGGATCCAGACAGTTGTTTATCCTCTCTAACAATAATAATAATAATAATAATACAACAAATTTATAATAAATTAAATTTCAGGCGATAATAAGGCATTTATGCAGTTTTTATAAATAAAACCATAGTAAATAAAAAACGCCCCTTTAACTTTACCTCACTGGTGGTGTGGAAGTTAGTAAAATGAAAATTAATAATAATGAGTACTAATATTATTACAAAACAAATAATAGTTCAATAATACAATAAAAATTATAATAAATATTTCATCAATTTTAGGTGGTAATGCGCATTCATTCAGTTTTAAAAAATACACAAACACAAGATGGTACCTAACTCAAAAACTATTTATTTCACACAACAAAATTCGAAACACAAGTTCTAGAGAAATCAGTTCTCTATAATTTTTATAATGAACTTTGTTTTTCTAGGACGCACCCAACTGAAGTTATTTGACCACCATTTTCCAAGATGGTGGCGTAAGCTCAAAGTGGTGGGGGTCGAAACTTAATGGTTTTTAAAATGTCAAAATGTACTATATTACCAAGTTTCATCTCTCCCGTATTTTTTCCAGGTAACAGTACCTGTTGAATAAACTATAAGTAGTTTATTTAAAATAAAGATTTGAAATTTTTTTTACTGTCGGGTCGGGGGATGGGGGATGGTCGCCACCACGGTAACTAGAACTACACGGTATGCGTCACGAGACAGCTGTGCAGTAACTCTCAGCTCAGATGACGTCACTGACACCGTCTCAAGCTTCCCGCCTAGCAGAAGCAGATTGACTTGCACTAACTATTTACGCAGACAACGATTTGCTGGGTTCGATAAGTGTAATTTTTACACAAATGTGTGCGTGATGTGTAGTATAGTTTTCTTCTAAACAGTGTATATAATATTTTAAGTTTAAGTGTGTGTATATTTAAGTGTTTTATAACAAAATTCCTAGTTGTGCAGTTGCAGGTTGCACCAATCATACGGATCACGCAAAGAGGTTAGGAATTTCCTTTCATAAGTTTCCTAAAAATAAACTACACAAACAGTGGGTACATTTTTGTAAAAGGAAAGATCATTTTTATTCACTTACAGCGCGGATTTGCACTGAGCATTTTTTAACGACAGATTTTGAAAGAGACTTAAAAAGTGAACTATTAAACAAACCTACCTAAAAAAACACATTTCAAAACCCAAGACAGTTCCAACACAAAAAATACCAAATGCCACCACTACACCCCCTCCCCCACATTATCTCAACGAGCCGAAAATTGTGAATCAAAAAATATTATAAAATCTTTGCTACATGATTCAGCAGACAGTGTAAATATTCAAAACACACCTGATGATCAGGAAGCTAATTCTTCCAATTTAAATTTAACACGATCTATATCTGGTGATTTATCTACGGTAGAGGCTCTTTTATATGAAAATGACAATAATTTTAAAAAAGAAAATAAATTACGTGCAAATAAACTGAACAATGCTAGTGTACTTACATCAAAACTCAAACAATCATTAGAAAAATATGAAAAAATATTTACCGTATGTCAGCAGCAATATGTATTAAAGGGAAATGTACAAACTGGTCGGCTGATGATGTAGCAAAAGCAGTAACTATCAGATGCATCTCTAAAAAAGGATTATCATATCTAAGGGAAACATTAAAATATCCCCTCTTAAGCGAGACAGCCGTAGCAAGGCGGCTTTCTCAATTTTCAACCCCTCCTAGATTTTTAGACATTAGTATGAATATACTTAAAGGGCAAG
This sequence comes from Philaenus spumarius, assembly GCA_018207615.1. Classification (NCBI taxonomy): domain Eukaryota; kingdom Metazoa; phylum Arthropoda; class Insecta; order Hemiptera; family Aphrophoridae; genus Philaenus; species Philaenus spumarius. The sequence continues at coordinate 365,573 of JAGFPH010000783.1, forward strand.
CTATAATATATGAAGATTTTCTTAAGGATGTTGTCATCAGTTTTGACGAAATGAAAGTTAATTCAGACATCTGTTATGATCGTATTGAAGACAAGTTTAGAGGCCCACATGTGAATGTCCAGGTCATGATTATTCGTAGCCTAAGAAGGAAATGGAAACAGCCTATTACAGGTACAGTACCTGTTTTGTTGTATTTCCTATTTGTTATGCTATTGTTATCACTTAATAATTGACCTTGAATATTTCCATTTTAGGTTTATTAATTGGGTTTAGGTCATTCATACTATTAATTTCAAACAAATCAAAAAATGTTTCCTTAAATTTTTGTATATGCAAGTACATCTTTTTATAATGAATAACTAAGAATTTACTGTAGATAAAAAAGGTTTTACTATAAAAAAAACTGCACCTCAAGATTCCCTAGAGTGTATATGTAATCCCATGAAAGATTGTATATTTTCCGTTCACCCAATAGTCATGTAGGGTGATGTTTTTAAGAAGCTTGTCACTGGCGAAATCGAATCGCTGTAGAGATGCCGCGCGCTTCGGTGTCAGTGACGTCATAACCACCAACGAACATCGCGTGACACATACCTTGTTCTAGTTACCGTGGTCGCCACTGCATAAGGGTAACTGCAATACCTGATTTTTCCTATGGAAATTCGCTAGGTATCCCTGGTACTTGTTGAATTTATGTGAAAGGAAAAGCCAAAAAGATGACTAAAGTTAGATATAACTCGACCACGCAGCTTAACCGCTGACGTGAGTTGAGCAAATTTCCAAAGTTTAGTTTAGGCCTACATGTTTTAGGGTTTCAACCATTTATTTGGGAAATTGATCTACTCATGAAGTATTTAAATATCTGCCATGTGTATGAAATATATTAGAAGGATTTGTTTCCACCTAAGCCTCCAGCTTCGACTCACGCACTCCTTCGTTCCACTCTCAGAGTTTGAACTAATATCATTGTATTTGGATAACCTAATAGAACTCCGATCCAATGCAGTATTTTGTTCCACTGGAAATTCGACTTTTTTGGCGCTATCTATTGAGGAAACGAAGGAAGTTGTTTGAAACACCAATGCTACCAATGCTTCATCCCTAGCGCTACCTCACTGCGCGATCATGTACTATTTTCGCGACAACATTTTTTCCGGCACACAGCCCCCGTATGGATGCAAGATCTATTTATTATTCATGATCTATGCTAATATCCTTGCGGTCTCGGATTATGGACTGCTTCCCTTCACTCTACAATTCCCAGAGTACAATCTCGACCGTCGGCCTCGGATCAGAAGATGCCTAGTAGGCCAGTCGGTTGGGGTAATTTTAGACCAAAAGTTCCACTAATTTACAATTTGGCTGATTTTTTTTTATAAGTACATTAAAGTATGTAGATTAACATAAAAAAAGTTTACCAGTCTATCGATTTCAAAAAGTCGAAAAAAAAAATCGATTACAATTTTTTTTTTTTTTATTATCCTTAATATTTAGAGCTGGGATGAAGATAGAGAAAAATAAATACCACCGTGTAGGGAAGGTATTTTTAAACAAAAAAGATCATATGTATTTATTTTGTCCGAGCAATGGTTTGTCTGGAAAAAATTCGATAATGCAGGTATGTATTTTGCAGCAGGGGAAATCACTAAAAGTGGACATCTTATTCATATATGAAGCGTTAGCTCATTCTAAATTTTCCAAATTTTAATATATCGAATTGAAACTTGACATATTAGTTCAAATATATATTTTAAATGCTTGTTATCTTGAAAATGACCCGATCTAGCAGTCGATTTCGTTTATCGATTTTAGGAGTACCGGACCCACGAACTAATTTCAATCTATTCCAGTTTCTTCAATTTTTGGAATATCAACATAAAATTTGTTTTACAAGTTGAGTACACCAGTATAAATATTCTTAGTAGTATGAACGATTTTTTTCATGTTATTTTTAAATACGAGGCGCTTGAAAATAGTCTTCTTTTTTACCTTTATCGTTTTAACTATAACACCTTTGGATTCAATTAACGACTCCATTTTCAACATTTTTGAACATATCGATTTAAAAATTGATAAAGAAATTAAAAACACAATTTTTTTTGCTATATTTATTTTAAAAACTATATTTAAAAAAATTACTAATCTGCAGCCGATTAACTCAAGTGTTTGGATGAAAAATCTAAAAAGGTCTAAAATAATACTTTTTACAGATATTTTTGCTTTGAAAAGTAAATAATAAAAAAGGTTTATACTCCTTGATCTTGTTTGAATCTATATATTTAACTTGTAAAAAACTTTGATATTTTGAAAATTTTCTAAACTGGAGCTGTTTAAAATGAATTGGTGGGTCCGGTACTCCTAAAATCGAGAAATCCATTGATAAGTCAAGTGGCTCTAGATCAGGTAATTTTCAAGCTAATAAGCTGAGACTCAGCATAAATGTTTAAAATATTTATTTTAACTCCTATACCGAGTTTCAATTCGATATATTAAAATTTGGCCAATTTAGAATGAGCTAACGCTTTATATATGAATAAGATGTTCCCTTTTAGTGATTTCCCCTGCTGCAAAATACATACCTGCATTTCGAATTTTTTCCAGATAAACCATTGCTCGGACGAAATAAATACATATGACCTTTTTTGTTGAAAAATACCTCCCCTACAAGGTGGTACTTTTATTTTTCTCTATCTTCATCCCAGCTCGAATTATTAGGGATAATCGAAAAAATAAATGATAATCGATTTTTTTTCGTTTTTGGGAAATCGATAGACTGGTAAAATTTTTTTTTGTTAATCTACATACTTTAAGGTACTTATAAAAAAAAAAAATCAACCGTATTGCAAATTACTGGTAGTTTTAACCTATACCAACTAAGCTATAGGTAAAATAGCTCACGCCAACCCGGTACTTTTATGGTAGTTTACGTTTTGATCGATTTTGGGAGGACCAAGTGAGCTATAAGGTTGTGTAAAAAACAAAATGTGGAGAATAATATCTTACATGTATTTTTTTAGATAACACTCTAAAAGAGTTTCATTCTCGTACAAAAAATCTCAAAAAATATTTACTTCTGGTAAAAAAAATGTACTTCCGGTAGTTGTATTTGTTTGGCCAACAAACTAGTCCGAGCGACTTAAGACAACCAACGTTTAAACCAAATTTGGACCAAATCGGACTTAAAATGCGGTCGCTAGAGTGCGAACACATATATACACATATATATAAATATATATATATACAAATCTATATATATAAAAGTGAAATACCACTCACTCACTCACTCACTGACTCACTCATCACGATTTAGCAAAAACTACCGAACGGATTAAAATGAAATTTGGTATGTAGCTTCCTTTAGGGCTATAGGTGCTTACTAAGAAAGGGTTTGAACAAATTCG
>JAGFPH010000783.1:376449-407763 GCA_018207615.1 Philaenus spumarius
TTCGATTAATTCGGTGTATCTCATGTAGTTTTAATATCATTATAAAATTGATTCATTTGTATACTAATGTGTTGTGTAGGACTTCGATTAATTCTGTGCATTTCATGTAGTTTTCATATTATTATAAAGTGGATTCATTTTATACTCTAATGTATGTATTGTGTAGGACTTTACTTTACTTAATTCGGTGTATATCATGTAGTTTTCATATCATTATAAAGTGGATTCATTTTGTACGCTAATGTATTGTGTAATACTTTACATAATTCGGTGTATCTCATGTAGTTTTCACATCATTATAAAGTGGATTCATTTTGTATACTAATGTATTCTATAGGACTTTACTTAATTCAGTGTATCTCATGTAGTTTTCATATCATTATAAAGTGGATTCATTTTGTACGCTAATGTATTGTGTAATACTTTACTTAATTCGGTGTATCTCATGTAGTTTTCATATCATTATAAAGTGGATTCATTTTGTATCCTAAAGTATTCTATAGGTCTTTACTTAATTCACTGTATCTCATGTAGTTTTCATATCATTATAAAGTGGATTCATTTTGTACGCTAATGTATTGTGTAATACTTTAATTAATTCGGTGTATCTCATGTAGTTTTCATATCATTATAAAGTGGATTAATTTTGTATAATAATGTATTCTATAGGACTTTACTTAATTCGGTGTATCTCATGTAGTTTTCATATCATTATAAAGTGGATTCATTTTGTACGGTAATGTATTTTGTAATAATTTACTTAATTCGGTGTATCTCATGTAGTTTTCATATCATTATAAAGTGGATTCATTTTGTACGGTCATGTATTTTGTAATACTTTACTTAATTCGGTGTATCTCATGTAGTTTATTCATTTTGTATGCTAATGTATTCTGTAGGACTTTACTTTACTTTATTCGGTGGAAATACAACATAAACGACGATACAAACAATACACGATATAAATAAGAAAATAAACTGTTAGATAAAAGTAAACTTACAGTTAAAACCGACAATAATTTAAAACAACTGCAGTCAATTTATATTTAGTAAATATTAAAATTTATATACAGACGTATCCTTGGAAAACAAATAAATATTATAATTCTCATTAAGTAATGAATTTAATTCCCAGATAACGACCCAGAATCTATCAGTATTTGTCGGGCAAAACAAACGCAATTTTCAAATCAGGTACTCCTCTTCATATCTATGATATGCCGCTGTGTATTAATTAGCCTTACTAAACCAACATTGTTGGATGTATAGTTTTGTGTACTTGAGGAAAATTATCAAAACTAATTACAATTTAATTTGTCTAAATTAATTGCATAACCATTGCAAAGTTATGTTGTGATTTAACCGTGTGCACATATATTCATTACCTAGGATAAAATAAATATAACATAGATTTGTGTTGTATAAGTGTGTCCACACATCGGTTAAACTGATTAAATTAAAATAAAATAACCAAATGAATAACAATGTTTTTTTTTTTAAATTAAGTAGTTCTGTTAGAATTCTAGTACAGTAGAACCTCGATTATCCGAGGTAATGTGGACCGGATAAGGGAAAACTCGGATAACAAGGACTCTGTCAAAAGTCGAGATTGAAACTTATGGTAAACTGGTGAAATGAATGAAATCGTGGTCAATCATATGATAAAAGGCATCTACTGTATTATCAAATGAAAAAATAACGTACAAATACATAATGATAAAACGACATACTGTACGTACAAAAAAAGGCATCTACTGCATTATAAAATGAAAATAAAATAATAAATCTTAAAAAGACATACATAGGCTAAAACATACATGTTTCAGTTCAAATATTATTTCAAGTCTATGTGTTTTCCGTTTAACGGAACTCGCTCGCTTCTTTGCCACCGTTTCACGCAATCGTCGTAGCAGTAGAAGGTATACATAAATATTGAGCTTGACTTGTGAGAAGATATACTTGATAGAATAAACTTAGAACACAAAATCTCACAACTAATAAGTTTATCAACTTAAACGCGTTTCAACGACAAAGTCACCATCTTCAGTGAAGCACGAGGTGCAATAGTCAAAAGACTATTGTAGCTACCATTATTGTAGCATGCATCTACCACAAACCAAACTTCCGAACTTTTATTTGACTACCTAGGATAACCCTGAACTCGGTTAGTCGGGGCTCGGATAACCGAGGCTCTACTGTACTTACACAGTTTTTTCTAAAGTGATAAATATGTTGGAGTTACTTGAATCATTTTACTATACATCTGATGTGATAGATTTTACAGTAAAAGAAACACATGACTAAAAATTTCATAGATACTGTACTATTTTAGTAACTATATTTGAACTAGTAGGATACATCGTGGTGTTTAATTTTGTCTTAAACAATAATACGTGTAACAGCCTTATATAATAGCTGGTGTAAAATAATATGATTCAAATTAAGATCTAAAAGACGTCATTTGCATTCATTCAAGGATAATCTTTTAACTCCACTTCTTATAATTTCGTAATTTCTGTACGTCTGAGTGTTATAAAATCCTATTTCCTTCAAAATACTTAAATTCTACAAGTAGCCTAACTCGAAAAACAACTTTACTTCTCTATTATTGCCTTCGATACAAAGTATTTATTACAATCAAATCTTAGATGGATTTTGGGTGGATGGCGGAGCTAAAGGCGTTAGCCCAGTCTATTACAGTTGAAGTCTCGTAGGTCCGAAAGTAGTTATTGGATATACACTGCTTAGCCCATCTTTTATTTGTCTTACTGGTAAGCTAATGAAGATCGATCTAAAGACGTTGACAATTAAATTAACAATTACTAATAACTAAAATAACAATCTAGAACATCAGCACCATCCACGAGTGATACAAGTTTGCTTTTATTGTAACCTGAAACAAATATGAATTTTAAAAATCGTTTGTCAGTCCTCCTCATGTTTACTTTCCACACAATGTCTCTAAAATTATCAAAAATCCTAAAATAACAATTAAAGTTATTTAAAATGCAAATTGTAAAAGTATATTCAAAAGGTCAAGTTTTGGAAATATATAACGAAATTGGTAATACAATTCTCTTTTTAGAAAAAGTTAATATCTCATGACATTCTCATCTTCATGTTTAGGAATTTTTATGAGAAGTTTTTCATTTAAAGTTTTCAATTTGCTGAAACTGTAGCTAACAGAGTTTATAAAATTATGTTTTCTTCTCTGTTTGACCTATACTATCGAAATTTCTACTAATTACATAAATAGCTAGACTAATAGCTTTGGTGCCACTGGATCTATATTGCGATGTATTATTATTGCATCAACACTCTGAGTATTCACAATATTATAGTAAGCGAGGTAAGATATTTCAATAAACGAGGGTAAATAAATTTGCTACCTGTAGATGGATACAATGACGTTCTCAGTAGCGTCCCTACACAAGTCCAATTGGTAATATATTTCTTAAATGTACAATAACATTTTATTATATTTGTGCAGGACATTTAACTTAAACTTTTTTATAAATTCCACTAAATTAAATTTCTACTGAACTTTACTGCAAATACACGTAAATAAAATGTGTAAAATTTGTAACAGTAGTACTGCCCCAAGTAGCCTCCTTTTAATAAAAGTTTTACTAAGATTGTTGTTTTGTATGTAGTGTATTCTTTGTCATGTAATGGTATATGGTCGCCAGTGATGTAATGTTTATTAGAGAGTGACAAAGTAATCGTATTTAGCTACGTTTTGCAAATTATTTCGTATATTTTAAAATAGTAATATAAAAAGTGGTATAAATTCAACATTTATTTTTATCAAATGTGAAAATTTATTACTTGTTCATGCATGCTTGGTAGTATAATTTGTAAATATTGTGCTTGCCTCGAACACAGTTTAGCAGAAGTAATGTGTAACCAATGATAGACCTAAATACTTTGTTAGAATAAGGAGTGCAGACAATAGTAAAACATGTAATATTTAGTAAGTAGATAATAATAGGCATTATGTATGAAAAGTTCGTACAGGAGCATAATGCAGTCAAAATTAATAAACTAGAACTTAACACAGAGTAATATTAGTTGAACTGATAGTCGAAAATAACGATTAAAGAAAACTATTCTTACTTTTAAATAACCGAGTGTTAAAATTTGTTTATACAATTCAATCCCAATAAAATATACAATTTACATGAATTTAAAAGTATAAGTAAAATCAAAACAAAAACCCAGAGTGTTAAGATAAAAATATTATCAACAAATTATCGTCTGTGTTGTTTTATTAACAGACTAGCTGAATACACGTGCTTCGCTACGGGGATTTTTTTGCATCATAATTTTACATAATTGTAATATTTTTTTCTCATTTTCTTGTAACGTAATGTTAAACTGGTTTATTTTTTAAGTGTATCTTATATTAAATAAATGTAAAATTCAGATCTCTAGCTTTAAGGAAAGTATACAAATTAATATTTATTGTTTTAGGGGTTGTTATTACATTTGTACCCTTAGAAGAACTTTAATGAAATGTAAAATTGATTTACTTTTTTTTATATATGCCTTGAAAGAAAATATGTATACAATTTCATCTTTCTAGCTTTAAGGAAATTGTAACAAACAATATTTATTGTTTTAGGGGGTTTTTTAACCCATAAAGGTTAAATAATTTAAAATCTTTTCTTAGTGCGCCTCTAGCACCGTTTAGCAATAAGTGTACCAAATTTCACGTTCCTAGGCTGTATGCAGTTATTATTTATAGTTTTAGGGGTTATTACTACATTTCCACCCATTAGCAGAACGTGAAAAAATGTAAAACTGGTTATTTTTTATATGTATCTTGTAAGAAATAAATTTACAAATTATCAGCTCTCTAGATTATGGAAGGTATACAAATGTATATTTATTGCTTTTAGGGGATGTTATTACATTTTCACCCCTAACGAAATGTTAAATTGGTTTAATTTTATATGTATCTTGTAAGAAATAACCGGTAAAATTTCAGAATTCCAACTTTAAGGAAAGAATATAAAACAATATTTATTTTTTTAGGGTTTTCTTCCACCCTTAAATGCAAAATATTTCAAAATTCTTTCTTAGTGCGCATCTAGCGCCTATGAGCAATACGTGTACCAAATTTCACGTTCCTAGGTGTTATGGTTTTGAGATCTATAACAAACAATATGTGTTGTTTTATGGGTTGTTTCAAGGCCACCCTTATAACCTAGGGGTATAAAAAATAACCTATTCTCAGACCTACTAAATATACACAAAAATTTCATAAAAATCGGTTTAGCAGTTTCGGAGGAGTTCGATAACAAACACTTACAAAGATTTTTATATGTATAGATATAAGCTTTTTTATGTATTTTGCCAAATTTTAATCTAAGTAGTTTCGTTAATTAATTAATATAAAAGTAACTAAATGTAATTTGTAAACAATAACTTTCTAAAATACATTTTTACTGTAAATAAATGGTTCCACAAAGGTTAGATAAAATAAAACATGAACACAAAATCTCACAATAACCAACTATAACCGTATTAACTATAACTTCTACGGTTATAGTTTGGTTACTGTAGCCCGTGCTTCACTGGGGTTAGCGAAATTGTCGATGAAACGCGTTTGAGGTTAGTAAACGTATGTATTGTGAGATTTTGTGTTCAGGTTTTATTTTATCTAAGTTACTTTCTCACAAGTCAAGCTCATTGGTTATTTACCACAAAGGTGTTTTATTATAATATTTGTCAGCGTGTTCATACATAAAGATAGAACTCTTTCATTGTTTTGTTACTTTTATTTTTATAATGAGCTATTAAATTTTTTGTTTAATTAATTGCTTGCGTCGGCTTGACATAAAATAATAGGATACGTAATACAAATTCTTGGCAGGTACTGTTGTTCTATATTAACGATAGAGTGACGGCCGAAAGTGTCACGTGCACAGCGAGGTAAACGTGAACTCATCTGCAGAATGCTAAATGTTTCCTGTACAATTTACGTATCAAACACGGATTACATTAAATTAATGTTTGTCTCTCCATTTGCTTTATTCTATCTTCTTCACTTGAAAATTCTAACGCAAGTTGAGATTAGTCTTAGTAGGATTTCGCCTATTTAGTTGTAATATAAGAGAAGAATTAGGTAGAATTATTTTTTTTTAATAACTACTGTTCAGCAAAGATAGGGTATTTTTAATAAAGATCCCTTGAAAACATTAAACATTGGATGGGAATGTTGTGAAATAATATCTTTAATAAAAATACAAATAATTGCTTAGCATTAGCATATGTGTAATCCTTGCTAACCGTTATGCACTTTTATCTTATTATTTAATGTAGGCACATTAGGAGTCCAACACCACTTCAACAGAATAACCTTAATTGGCTTAGAATGTCTGTCTGGAACTTAAATTGGAAAGTTTGAATATAAAATAAATTGCTTCGGTAAAATAACCGAGTGTATTAGTAGCATGTTTGGACAAGACAAAGATACGGCAAAATTGTGTAAAATAATAAACGACTATATCATTTTACAACCAACGTTTAAAATAATTAAAATGCTAAAAAATATTGTGTTACCACAAAAATCATAATTATAATAATTTATTAAATCAAAATGTTAAAGTATAGAGACCAATACTAAATACAATAATATGATATATGCTTGTTAGGATCATTTTTATCAACATAATATGAATTTAATATTCATCATAAATTCAAAAAAAAAAATTTCTTTCAATTTTTTGGAAGGAAATAGTTTAACGGCCTCATCAAAACAGTTATCTGATTAAATTATTAACTATACGTTTATAGATTATATTTTTAGTCACTGATAACTTTTGTCATCTTACAAGAAAGTAAAATTAATTATAAAAATGTACTTAACTCATATTAGCTAACTCAATTTCAACGTCCAAATTTATCATTCAAATCAATACAAAATGTCGTAACATATTTACCTATTAATAAGTTCCAATTATTCTTAATAAGCAAATGTTATTTGGTTATTGTAAATACTGATTATATGAATAATCAATGTAATTTTAATTATTTATTATAAAGTATTGATCAGGCACAAAAAAATAGCCTATTTATTGATATAGGTAAATAATCGTATAAAAAACTATAGTGTGACGAACCCAAGTCTGTTCTCCAGACTTTTTAGTGATTTCTAAATTAAACTTAAGTAATACATGATCCATTTCCAGTGAAATGCTATTTGAAGTATTCCATCTTCCCCATTCTAGAAAATTCAGGTAACTGAAAGCAAAAACGTAATTCTAAGTAGACATTATCTTTACTGCCTTTAGGAAGCAGTAAACAAATCTTCAGCAGTAACTTATGCTATGTTTTTTTACTTTATATCTTTCTTTTAAACTCTTGGTTTAGAAGTAGTTATGCTATTTTAAAATTTAAGCTATATTTAAATAGTTTTGTTCTTTCTCATAAGTTTAACAATGGTTGCACTGTGCAATATTTTAACTACGTTTCGTTCGGATATTAATTTTCTTTGTTTCAAAATGCTGTTAATTTAGGAGCTGAAATCGGAAAAACAATTTACATGCGTGTATTTATTAACTATAAAATTACTAAGATATACATAACAAAAAACAATTGTGAGTTTTACAAATACATTAATTATAAAAATATATAAAGATATTGCGTTAGTCAGAATAGAATAAAAGACATGAGCATGTGTCCTTTTGAATTATTAAAACACTTAAATTTCACAACTAAATAATGATTTCCTGGAATGGTTTGAAAAGAGTTCCTTAGTTTTAACACACGCGAAGTTGGTTACGAATAAGGTACCGGTATATAATTTGGCGAAGTTGGTTAAGGTATATAATTACCTGTTTCATGTGAACATTAAAGTATTTATTGATTGTTAATAAAACTCTATAATTACTATAACTCTATTAGAAATATTAAGCTTATTAAATTTTTAATTGATTATATTTAAGTTGAACACGTGTGTAATATTGTTCAAACAGCAATGTACAATTTAAATCTATTTCGAATATTTGACACTTATTAATATATATGGTATGTGTACGCGGGAAAACCCCACACATGAGTTTGCCTTCATCGTAATCAATTTAGAAAATTAAATTTTAATCAATTGTGATAACTTTCCTGCTGACATTAACGCAAAACTGTCCACCCAATCATGTTGGTTTATTAACTCTAATTAGTTGCTGCATAAAATCAACCACATACAGGGAAGTACATAAATTTGAAAACTATTTGTTTTGAGGAATAAATAGTATGGACAAATTCCAACATAGTTGTGATTATAGTGCATTATTTAATGAAAATTGTATTTACAGTAGAGCGTCGATAATCTGAACGTCAATAATCCGAAACGTCAAAAATCCGAACGCTTTCTGAGGCATCCCCTACAAAAATTTCGTTTTCGCAAATTCCAATTATTACGTCGTTAAAAATTTCACAAAAATCTTCAACGCAGTTTGACATTATTATCTCTTTTTAAACACTTCTTAATATACCTGCTCTCACACGCCCTCACAGCAGACTGGCTGTCAGTATGCCACGCTAATTAGCTGCTTTAGCGCTAGCAGTAAACATACAGAAAGTTCATTCATTTCTTTTTGTGTAATCATTATAACAGTGTGTCGTACATAAAGTAATGTACTATACAGTATTGTTTTTTATTTTTCGTTTGTGTTAACTATAATGTACAAGTGAACTTTTAATTATGTACTGTATACTGTAATTGAAAGTTACAAGTGTAATCATGTTGGCCCTACTGTGTACGTGCAGGTTCTTCTAAATCATAATATATGTAAGTAGTCTTACATACTGTATTGTAATTACATTACTGCTTGTACTGTTTAAACACTTTAATCGATTAAAAGGCATATATTTTAGCCTAATTGGCATTTTCTTGGTTGTTTTCAAAAATCCGAACAAATTGATAATCCGAACCCGCCTCGGTCCCAATTAGTTCTGATTTTTGACGCTCTACTGTACTATTTACAATAATATAAGTCAGTTTAAATATAAATACCTTAGATAAAACAATGTAAGTTTTAAATTACTCGGAAGTATTAAAGTGCTAATTATCTGTAAACTCCAAAATGAATAATTCAAAGAAAATAGCCTTTCGATACTAGTACAGTATTTAAAAAAAAAAGAGGTTTATATTTACAGTCCTTTTACAGTGAATCTCAAATTTAATTCGATTTAAGAGGTAGCAGGTTGATTTTAAAGATATTTTGCTAACGTTTAGGGTAGTGACCAATGGTGCGAGTGTACTTGATTTTAAAATTCTTGGAGCTAACCTCCAACAAACCAAACCCCATAGAAATAAACAAAACACAATTTAAGTTAAGTTATAGTATCTTTACAGTAACTTTTAAAACCTAATTCGTTCATGTTATTCTTTACTTGTTCTATTCTTATTTTTAGTTTCAATACTAAACTTTATATTACTGAATATTATCTAAAAGAAAGTCTGTAATTTTCTCACAATATTTCAAGGAAATAATAAATCAGTTATTTGAACTTTACCATCGCCTTGTCTATTTTACAATAAGGTAACAGAAATGCTACAAAAGGAAAACATTTATAGCAACCAAAGATGATTAAGTTGAAGTAATCATAACTTGAAATAAGTAATAACAAAGACAAGTTAATTAATTATAAAACACCTGCTTATAAAAGTATTCTATTAAAGAATTTTATTAACATTACAAATTAAAAATATTAATAATAAAGCAGGAACTTCAGCTTCGCAATTGATAAGATCCTGAATTCAATATTGTTACAAAGGGAAATATTGTAGGTTCAAATCCCTGTTGCTGTCGAATATTTTCTACTTTATAAGAACTTTATTGCCACAACTACTGTTATTAGTGTTACCATGCAACGCATGTTTAGCTGTTATAATTTATTGAGAATTAAGGGGAAACATAAATAATATTTTTGAACCTATAATTAGTATTTTTAAACTAATGCCATTGTAACTAAATAACAAGTGAAAAAACATTTCTGGTGTGATCATGTTAGCAGAGCTTTACCAAGGAATAGTAAAGTCCCTGGGTTCGAAACAATCGGTCTTGGTCCATGTTTTTTTATTTGTAATTTAGTTAAATTAACCCTTAAATTGGAAATATATATCCACAAAATATATTACAACTTAAATGCAATAATCTAACTGCTTATTCAAATTTAGTTTTCAAAACATCTTCTTTAAGAAAATATGTTGATGTACTTTTGTGTTTTATTAAAGCAGACAAATTGTAACTCTTCGTTTTTTTATAGTTATAATTATAATTAAATATACTAAAGGATACCAATCTTCTGAGAAATTAAATGCTAAAAAACTAAAATACAATTACCGCAATAAATATTTTAAACTAACTGTCAGTGTGATAGGTACAAAATTTATCTTTGCATACTTTATGAGAATGTCAACTAATAACAGTTTATTATTGAATATGTTTTGTTATAACTTACAGTACTAGTTTCCAATAATTTTTTGAAACATTAATGCTAACAATTGTATTTTAAACTAGGGGAAACCCCTGCTTCGCACGTAACCATGTTATGTTTTCTTTATAATAAAGGTGTAGGATTAATAATAACCCCAAAGCTAAGATAGTAAATAATTTAAATGATCAAATCAAATTATTTCTTATATTTTATAACAGCAGTTATATAAACTAATCTAAAAAAACTGATAGTTGTAAAGAATTATTGTAAAAAACATGATTCTAAATTAGCCCTATTGGTTGCAAATAAACGTGTTTAGGTTCAGTGTAGGCCTAACCTAAAATTATGTTCAGTTTTTGATCCAAATCAGCTGTTTTATACATAATGTAACAACCAATGTTTGATTTGAATTAAAATATAGTAAGCATTTTTAGTTGATTTTTGTTTTAGTTTGCTTTAAGTTGGTCAATCTACCCCAAAAAAAGGTGTTGATTTTGAAGAATAATAAACTGACTATAAATGCTAAGTAGAGTTGCTATGGTAATGAATGTAAACAAACATGTGTTTCTAAGCTTTTAATACGAACAGCTTTTTTTGTGCACTATGGTCTTGAGTTCATACAAAAGAGGCTGTTTAGTTTTTCCAAATTTCAAACTTTTTCTGAAAACTTTTCAAATTTGTCTTTATAAAAACCTAATTCGGACTATTACGAACATTTTAAAACAAAAAATAGACAATTTGGTCCAGCCGTTCTCAAGTGATACGCTTACAAAGGAACAGCAATTTATTTTTATTACCTATATATAGATTGATCCCAACATGTTTAATTCAGTTTTACACATCTTAATAACGTTATTGTCATTCATTGCATTTACAACAAATATTTTGGTTTCATATATTCATGCAGTAGCGCAACTTTCTTTAGTCAAGGTTGACGCATAGAAACAAAAATGTAAAACAGCGAATAAATTGCTAAATTTGTGAGAAGTTTATATCTATAAAAAGTATGATATAAATTATATTGAAGTGTAATTGTTTCTTAAAAATACAACTCACCTGGAAAATACTTTATTTATAGAAAATGTTTTAAATAATATTCTTGCTATTACATTGTTATTACAATAAAACTAGCCAGAAAATTAAAGTGAAGTTGTATTTATTAGTAGAAGCAATACAGTTTATATGGAAATACTAATTACAAAGTTTCCACTTCGCTTCTATTTAAGTGACATACATGAACCGCCTTTAAAGTCAAATTGCTTTAATGTAAAGTTAATGAGATACTGAATACCTTGCCTTGGTCTTCTGTATATCTAAATTAGATGTAACTAATACAGTTTTCAGAATAGAATTGCAAGAAAACCCTTCCCGTTGATTTAGTTTTATTATATCTTAAGTATAAACAGTTCATTATTTTAAAATTCAGATTAAATTTTATTAGTTTAAATCTATAATAGTGGACCGGGCAATGCTTCGCTATTGCTTGATTTACCTAACCTAAAATTATATTCAGTTTTTGATCCAAATCAGTTGTTGATCAAAATCAGCTGTTGATCAAAATCAGCTGTTTTAAGCTTTTCATACGAACAGCTGTTTTTTGTGCCCCTGATAAAATCAAAAGAAATCTTTCTTCTTCTTCCTTAAGATTTACCTTCCCTAAGATTGACATGGCAACTTTGAGGGCCACTGGGGCGAAGCCCTTAACATACATTGAGCTCATTTTAAGGGAAGCACAACTTCAGAGTGAGCTCTGTAAAATGACACCAAAAACATCAAAATCTGTTAAAAACTCTTGGAGGAGTTCTACTCACAAAATAACCCCTAGCAAATTAATTATGTATAGATAGATTAAATTGTCGAATAGCTTTTAAAGCTGATTAATAGATTTTCGATATAGAACTTTTTAGTTCCCATCTAGTTCCCATTATATTTAAATCAGATTCACGTTAAAGGTTAAAATTGTAAATATTTATAATCAATAAGACGTTGGCATGCACACGCAATGTAGTGTGTGTCTCTATATAGATAGAATTAAGATTAATTAAGAATTTTAAGCATATTATTTTTTATTCTGAATATTAAATATATTTTTTAGTGAAACTGTGACACAGATCAAGTTGACATCAAAGTAATTTACTATATTATCTAGATTTTAAATCCAAAATTAAATATTTTTCAGGAAATTACGTAACTTTCTAGTTATGTTTCATGACACCGCATTAATAGTTAATGTATTATTGTTAACGATAAACAAATTTGCTTACGCCAAAAACCAAACTATTTAGATACTAGGGGAAACACCTGCGTGCTGCGCAAGCCAACCTCGTTGGAACCGTTTATACACATAATCATGTTAAGTTTTCTTTATAATAAAGGGGTAGGATTAGTAATAACCACAAAGCTAAGATAGTAAATAATTTAAATGATCAAATCAAATTATTTCGTATATTTTATAACAGCAGTTATAATAAAGGTTAAAAGAACAAAAAAGGCTCAGGTCTAGACTTTAATAAAAACCTAAACTAAAAGTTAGAAATACAAAAAAATAGTTGCTTCAAAGTTCGAAATCAGCTGTTAATGGAAATATTGGAGGAGACAGCTGTTTTATCTGTTATTTTATTCAATTGGTTGCTATGGTAATAAATGTAAATGCATGCTTTGGTTCATCAGTCTAAGCCTTCCCCAAGATTTTTTCTGACTAAATTAATAAATTAATATTGAAATACAATATGTTTATATCAAAATTAATTGTAACCTATGTTACTCAAGGGTAGTGCAGCTTTTTATTAGTAAAACAATTTTTCACTTGGTTCAGTAGTTCCAGAGAATGCTGGAAACAAACATGCAAACAAACAAACACATTTGACCTTTTTATATTTAGATAAATGTTTAAAGAATTTCTGATAATCAGACGTAAAATTAATATTATGTATCGGTACTCGAATATTATGCAACTATTTTGAGTACGAGGATGTCAGTAAGTAGTTGATGCTGTCTCTCAAACAATGTTTTTTGCTATTAAAGTTATAATAAACTTGTTTTATTTTCTCTTCTACGCAGAAAATGTAGTAATTTTACACTCATAACTTTCACTCTGATATAATTATTTCAATTTATTAAATGTTAAATCTTTATTTAATTTGTATGGTTTTACACTTTTTAACTTTTAATTATTACATTTTAAAGAAATTTTTGTTTTACTTACTTAAAATGTAACCTTTACAAGCTGTGGTTGTCCTAGATGAAGTGGAAAATGATCGAAAACCCTTTGATTCCAAATATTGTATTTTTCATCAATACTTCATGAATACTATGATACACAATTTTATAACCAAAGGTGTAAAAGCTTTTATTTGTGACATAATTTAATACTTAATTAATAGTGCACTGCATTGTTTTAATATTGTATATGTTTTACAATTCACTAATATTTATAATATTATTTGAAAAAATTTAATTAATACACAGTTATTAATAACGTTCCAATAAAATGTAAGCAAATTATATTTAGAGGAAATCTTTACTAGTATATTATTAATAATTCTTCTTGAGAATCAAGATGCCATTTAGCTTTAATGACGAATAATAAAGTTTCTGTTTACTGGGTATTAAAGAAATAATTTAAGTGCTTCTTCTTGTAAGTCAGCCATTAGATATCTTAAATTGTGCATCATCTGATACGTTTTCCTGAAACTCTATGAAGTTCTTTGATAGTAGTTAGATGCTTTGTACGAGTATATAGTTTAATATGCATAAAGCTAATGAAAGCAGGCAGGTGTGCTATGCAGATTATATTTATGGAAGACTTGCATACAATCGTGAATTTGTATTTAGTTAAGGATATAAAAGTTATTAAAATGTTTTACGACTTAAAAGTCTGAGTGTAATATAATTAATAAAACATATGAGTGCTCATGCAGTATATAGTGGGAGTCTCTATATAGTGGGAATCTCTATATGGGATCTATAATGAAGCTTTTATTTAAGTCTAATTTAAATATGTCATTTATTGGCTCTACATGGTATGAATATATTGATGTGATATTTACTTTAAAGGCATTCAATAAGTACAATAGTTTTAATATTTGTACAAGAACAGATATATAACAATGAAGTTGAGTAAAATATAAACATTATATTTAAGTTATAATATATAATAATTGATGCTATTACTTTATCCTTATAAAAACCACAATCCAGCAGAAACGAGGTTTAACATCTATAGACAAACAACGATACAAAATCAAATGTTGTATTCGAAATGTTTAATGAGTGGCAATGTGTCGACATTCTCAAAAAAACGTAAAAAAACACCCAAACAACACATAAAGTTATAATATCTAGGTCTTGATAATAATCTGCTGTGCTTATATTTAAAAACTGTACTAATATATATTTCGACCAAACAGATATTATCAAATGGGTTTTCAACTACTCTGATTTCATCAACTTAGGGCTAAAGAGTTAATTTCTCAAACATTTTCAAATGCCTGTATTCAATTTAAAATTATTTACTCCTAAATAACTACTTGTTATTTTAGACTAGTAATCCCCCGTTAAAAATCACAGGCAGATTAATTAGATACACATCAGAAATACATAATTTAAAATCAGAGCTACCCTGATATCTCCAGATATTGGTCGATTGTTTCTCACTTGTACGGTTTTACTGCAATTATTGAATTAACAGATTGAATACCTCGTGTATACGACATTAAAAACAATCTCAATTCTTATTTTGCAGCTTACAGTGGTGTTATTTTTTTTCCGCTTACACACTTCCTCAGCAAGGGATATTTAATTAAGTTACAAGCGAAAAAACATAGACCATAAAAGGTTGTATTTATACTCATTTTATAACCTCAAAGCAAATATTATAACGTATTAGTTCTTTAACTCATATTTAAACAAAATCAACTTCACAAGGATTATACTGATTGAAGTTGTAAACATAACCCCAAAGTATAATCTATGCTAAGTTTGGTTTAAGTATTACAGATGATTGGTGAAATCAGCTGTTTTATTAAACAGTTACTCACATACGTACTTATATTAATATGTACGTACGGACGTACACTCGATTTTATAGGAGTTGATTACATAATATAACCCGACTGAAAGTTTCGTATAGTTTGTTTCAGGTATCTGACCAATCTCTTTGTGTGGATTTGTCTGTTACGTACATTTTTGTCTTTCTACAAATAATCTGTATAGTCCAGCAATTCAGTGCAGTCGAATTGGTTGTTTTAATCAGAACGATTATTTTTAAATTATTCCACTGTTACAATGTAAGCCCAACAGTATCAACAATTATATTAAGATAACTTTTGGATTTCCCATTCTATTTTTTCTGGTCAATAAAACTTAGTTTATAAAAAATATTGACCCTTTTGTCAACACTCTTCTTGGATTACATACATTTAAAAACATACATAATTAAGGTTTCCTGAATAGGAACTTCCACTAATTGATCATATTTCCCTAGTTCATCACTTCAGCTTTTTCTGCTTCATTTTGAAATATGACTCATATTTCTGAAAGATTTGCTAAATTAATTTACTTTTGTTATTTTCGTTGTTATAATATTATATTTATTTAAATATACTCCAAAAATAAATAATACGATTTAACTACTTATATATAGGGTTGATTTAGTTTCTATTTAGATTGCATAACCAAATATTTCGAGCTAAATATTTCTTTTATTTCGAGCTATTCTGCAGATTTGATTGACTAGTAGGTCTTATAATGTAAAGTAAACCACAATCATTTTATACTGTTATAATTATGAAGTAGACTCTAAATATATGGAACATGTATTTATAGCCTAAATACTATTTTAATTGATTTTTTTAGAGACAAATGATTTTCACGGATAAATATGGACAATGCTCTAAAACTGTTTATCTGGGTTCAGGATTAGGTTTTAAATAAAAATAATACTGTTGGTGGGTATTGTATATTTAATTAAGGGTCGGCTCTAGCTGTCGGCCATGTTGGCCGACACTCCATAAGACCAATGTTAAATTAAAATCCAAATGTTTCCTTTATTTTTGATCGGAAAATTATAAACGATATGTCATTTTAAAGCTATGGTCAATATGCATGCAAATGGCTTTTTAAAAACTAAGAAAAATATTTTGTTTAATATTTATTAACAATTTAAAACATTGATTTTTAATATTTTTTATGTTCTCACTATTAATTATAGCGAAAAACTACCAAGCCATTCGCCTGAAGAATTTCGTCTCCAAGATTTTAGTATTTTTTTAAAACGCTATTTGAACAATTGCTGGTTTTAAATGGATTTAGGCTGAGCAATGTCCGTGTAACCTACCGCCGCTATAGGGTGTTTTAAATATTTTTTACGTTGTAACTATTAATTATAGCGAAAAATTACCAAGCCATTCGGATGAAGAATTTTTTCCCGAAGAGTTTGGTATGTTAAAAAAAAACGCTATTTGAATAATTGCGGGTTTTAAATGGATTTAGGATGAGCAATGTCCGCGTAACCTACCGCCGCTATAGGGAGTCGCAGGTTGCTTTCTGTTTTACTAGAGCCGACCCTTAACACAATCTATTCTGTAGACCCTGTAGAACATATAATTCTGACGAGTAAACTCTGGAGTAATTAGGAAAGAATATCAAATTGGTAATTTAGCTACTTATCTGGTAGAACTCCATACGCCAGAGTACTCATGCTTTTGAGATATTGCAAATGGGCCTAATTCTAATCTGGGGTCCGCATAGTCGTGTGATGAGTGCATTTTTATTTTTAAACTAGTGGACCCAGCGTCCAGCAATGCTTCATTATTGCTTGATTTAATTTAAAGGGTAGTTATTAAATTTCATTACATTGACTTAAGTAATCGAATTGTAAAATGGTGTTTATGCCACTTAAGAATAAAATACACAAATTTAGATTTATAGTTTGTAAACCTTTATAGATAATACAGTAAACCTTTTGTATGCTTTTACCTAATCTAATAAAACTGATAGTTTTGAAGAATTGTAAAAAACATGATTCGTAATTAGCCCAATTGGTTGCCAATAAACGTGTTTTAGTTCATTGTAGGCCTAACTTAAAATTATGTTCAGTTTTTAATCCAAAATAGTTGTTTTATTTATATAATATGGAACAACCAATGTTTGAATTAAATTAAAATATAGTAAGCATTTTTAGTTGATTTTTGTTTTTGTTTGTTTTAAGTTGATCAATCTAACCTAAAAAGCTTTTTGTTTTGAAGAATATTAAACGGATTATAAATGCTGAGTGAAGTTGCTATGGTAATGCATATAAACCAACATGTCGTGTTGCTAAGATTTTTATACGAACAGATGTTTTTGTGCGCTATGGTCTTGAGTACGTACAAAAGAAGCTTTTTTATTTTTTTCCAAATTTGAAACTTTTTCGGGAAACTTTTCAAATTTTTCTTTATTTAAAAACCTAGTTCGGACTATTACTAACATTTAAAAAAAAAAATTGCCAAATTGGTCCAGCCGTTCTCAATTGATGCGCTTATAAAGGAACAGCAATTCATTTTTATTATATAGATAAATGTCAGGATGATTTTAAGTAAAGTTTAACAGTATTTGAATATGATATACTGCACCATGTTAACCTGGTGTTAATAAAAATTACCTAAGCATAGGTAATTCTGATCTACATCAATCAAAACATTGATTTTATTACAACAGCATTAAAGCCGTATGCTAAGTACGCATATCCTAGTAAAAAAAAGCAATGTATAATGTTTGAATAAGTAAATTTATAAGTTGTCGTAATCTATTGTACAACTATCGTAAATTATTGTTCATCTAGTATACAGTAGGAAAGGTTTCTTGTAATACATACCTTGGAGTAGGAAGATAGTACTATAAAATAAAAGAATGTTATTGGTGTAAAGGTATTTGTATTTGTCTCAACATTTATGGTTATTCCGGTTAAATTACTAAAAGGTTAGCTTAATTGTAATTTTTCGCAAATAAATTCTAAACTGCGTTTTGGGACAACATAATAGAAAAACAATGAGCCGGAAACCCCAAAAAAGTGACTCATTTGTTAACGTAATTCTGCCAAAATTAATTTTTGTAAAATCAGTATTTTACTAAACATTATTGTTTCAGGTAGATTTTAAAGAATTTACCTATTACAGCTTTTGACAACATGTGACTTCCAGATGATCTTAACTTAGTTTTTCGTTTCCTGGTCACAATACTCCAAAAACAGAGTCCATTTGAAAATATATATTTATCATTTTGAATGGACATAATAAGCTCGGTAATTTTGATCAATTACTTCTTATACTTAAATTATATTGATGGAAAGTACCGTTCCAGTTAGAAATGGGAAAATGTGGGCAATGGGTAGAAATGAAGGGTAGAAATGAAGATTTACTAAAACTCATGTAATGTTAAAACTATGGCAAGCTCGTAGGGGGTGGAAAAATAAGTGTTTGGGAACAAAATGATATGAAACATAACACCATTATTAGGGACTGTAAAATTCAGTTAAAAGTTAAAACCTTCTAAGTATTATATAAATTTTTTTTATTAAAACATTTTTACAGCAAAATGAGATCATAGAACAAAAATATTGCTTCCTTAGTAAACACAATATCAAGCATCCAAAATATTAATATTTACTATTTTTTAAATATATTAATTCTTCTTCTTATTGGATTCAGAATTAAATAAGAATTCAAACGATATGCCACATAACGATATTTTGTTGAACAACTGGAAATCAATTTTGAATAAAATCAAAATTACTGTATCTCAACAATTTTAAATACTACCAAATCAAATATCTTTGTACAACAAAATGGGGAAAAATCGGAAAACACGATTGCGTTGTTTTTTGGCCGCCATTTTTAATCGGTTAAAGATTTTACAATTTGTGCGATTTGTGCAAATTTCACAGTTGTTTTTCTTTTGAAATTCTACATCGAAATGATGTATCATATGACCAATTTTCTATTTAAAAAAACAAAGTACATTCAAAATGGCTGATCCAAAATGGAGGATACATTTTTTTTGCAATCTTAATAAAATAGTAATTTTACATAGAGTAGGTTCGTCAGTCACATCTACCTTCGAATTTTCTTTATATACGAAATATTAAACCGTTTCTAGACTTTTTCTCCACTCTGTATAATGCAAGATGCATTCATTTAAAAGAGCCAGTTTTCGTGAGCAGATATTTGAAGTAATTAGAAAATACAGTTATTTACTTTATCCCACTTATTTTATAATAACGCATTTTACAATATATTATATTACATATAATAGTACCATAATAATATCATACTTTAAAATGCATTTATTGCAACAAACTATTTACATTTTTACAAACAAAAAATACATAATTGAACCATGTTGCAAACGCAACCATAACAGTTTAAAAAAGAAAATTACTGGGGTGTTATTTGTACAAAAATTTAATAATCCTGCCTAAAGTATAAAGTCATTAATAAAACAACCAAATAAACGTTTAATCACGTACGTACAAATAAATCAAAATAAAAACTATCATATGAGTTAGTTGTTGAGTCCTAACTGTTGAGCCCCACCAAAGCTCACAAACTCACAATCAAAGCTGGTTTAATACAGCCTTACGAAACCTTGACACACCTCAGGCAACATCCACTTTGTGAAGAACCACGATGCATGAACGTTGGTCCTAGTAAAGTGGTCGTTTAGTTCTCATCCCGTGAGGTGAAACATACCAGCACATTTGTCTTAGGCTATCGGGATCCTCGGTTATGCCACACATAATTATTTCAACAAATATATCTCCTAACTGCCAACAAATCGACTTCGCAATGTCATTTAACTTATTGCCCAAATTTGTTGGTTATGAAATTAAAACTTTTATAAACCAATACGCGAAAAAATCTTTTCTGAATTTTTTCTATCATATTTATATAATATTTTGTTGCTGTTAATCAAACAATAGAAGGAAATTTCAACCCTGATATAAATAGACTATTAAATAAACTTTAAGAACGACAATATTATTAGACCCCTGCCCAACAAACAAGTAAAACACAAGCTGCTCTCTTTACTATAATTTACAACATGACAACTAAAAGATAAATCTTGTGACATAAGAACCCACACATACTTGATCTTCAATAGCTTCAAATCAATGGTATCGTTATTAATTAAAAGCTGTAGTAGGTCATGACGCAACACTTTTTAATATTTAGATGTCGTTTATTCTGTTCGCACCAAATTAGTAATCTGTCTAAATTTTCCTGCAAAATTTTACAATCACAACCATTTTTTTAATTGTCAAATCGTCAGCGTACATTAAATATTCACAATTTTATCGAAACACGAATTTTATCTAAAATTAATGAACGTGTTAAACAAAAAAGGTCCCAAATTAATGCCCTGAGGAACACCGGACCATATTATAAAACTATTAGAGTTAAAATCACAATGCATTACATAATGACACATAAGAAAATATATAGGAAGAGGAAAGTATAAGTAGATCACTAGATATCCCATAGAATGCATCTTTTAAGCATAAAGATGTGATTGACTTTATCTAACGCCTTTGCAAAGTCAGTGTATACTATTATAGCCTATTTCATATCCACTTATTCAGTACTCTAGAGTCTAGATGTATAATTTACGAAATTTGAGAGACAAATCTTAATTCATCTGGCATTAATACGGTTTCATATCTTATGAGTGCATAATAATAGATATTAATCTTTTTTTACATAACTTGCCTGCAAATATATGTTTGAATTAGGTAATTGATAGTTCAGCACCGATACTTTCTAAGTAAGTCATGTATTTCAGAACTTTATACAAATTAAAATTTTAGTCAAAATGGCATTACTTCATTTATTTCGTTTAAGAAAAAGCTGTAATTGCAGTTGTAAAAGAAAACTTTGTATACAAGTTGTATAACTACCTAAGTTTATAGAAAGTTACACTGGGCATGTTTCAAAGCAGCAGGTCACGTAATGTAAAATTTTGCATCAA
Source organism: Philaenus spumarius (assembly GCA_018207615.1). Lineage (NCBI taxonomy): Eukaryota > Metazoa > Arthropoda > Insecta > Hemiptera > Aphrophoridae > Philaenus > Philaenus spumarius. The sequence goes on from JAGFPH010000783.1 coordinate 397,900, forward strand.
CAGAAACTGTGATGTTTGTGAAAACAAAATATTTAATCGTAGTACTTATATGTAAAACAAGTTAAGTGTCTTCTACTTAAAATAATAATCAAAGAGAATGGATTTGCAAAATGTAGAAATTCGCTGATTACCTTTCGAAAAATATTCCACATAATATTTAAAACACAAAAAAATATGGGATATGTAAAAATTACTTTAAGTGCACGACAACAATGTGCTTAGTTTATGCCAGATAATCATATTAATTTATCGACGCAACGTGGGAAATACTTAAAATTAAAATGTATAAAACAAACAAAAATACAAATTAATATTGAGAACGTATTTAACTCGTTAGAAGAATTTATTAGTTTCGGTATATCTGAACCAATCAACTCTAATTTTGATTTACTTTCTGATAGATTCCTCTTAAATCTTTTATAACGTAATATAATCGTATACAACTTCCCAGTGCGGAGAAATTAAAAGGATTGCTAATACTTTTAACCATACAAATGTTAAAAGAATTAATATCCATAACGTTTCATATATTTATAATTTTTTTCTTGGTTCTGACCTTATCATTTGAAAATACTATTTTATCTAATTAAAAATTAAATAGAGTCCAATATTTTCTTTCTGGTCCGAATTATTCAATTCAAATATTTTCCAACATAAATAAATCTGAGGTGCAAAGCATAACTCAAGGTTAAAGATTAAGTCATAGCAAAGGCCTGTTCATAGATGAGCAGTAATGCCTGAGAGATGTTTCAAAGTTAATTAACGTTTTCAGTTCGAATTAGTGGAAATTTATGAGATCTTTGTAGGTACTGAAACACACGGCATACAAAATAAAATATTCTAAAGAAAGAAGTAAAATGTATATTATTTATATTAATTAGATCTATCATGCTATGGAGTGAAATCAAGTGTAATGACATTTATTACAGATTAACAAAATACTCGTGCTTTCCTATGGTATACTCTTTAATTGTAATTTCCTTTACTATTAAGCCCCCGTGTAAAATCACAGGCTGATTAATTAGATACACATTAGAAATACAACATTAAAATAACAAACTATCAAAAAATAACAAGAAGGAATACTTATCTAGGCCTACCTAACTATGCTGACGGGGATTTTTAACTGGGTAAGTGTGTACAATAATAAGGATTATAAAGCTGTAGGCCTACTTGTTAAACATTTTTATTTACATCCGTTATCATATTTAAAGAAAGATAAAAATACTATCTTTTAATTGCTTTTTATTTCACATTGATAGATCAAATGATTTAGACGTTATTAATATTATAGTAAAGAAATTAATAATGGAACATTTTTATCGGTTTATGTTATACGAAGATGTGCTAATGTTTCCGAAGTTAAACGAATTATTTAAATTTGTATAAACAAAAGTATTGATGATAAAACGTTGCAATTATATACAGTTTATAACCTCAAAGCAAATATTATAACGTATATTATATACCATACATTAGTTCTATAACTTATATTTAAAAAAATCTACTTTACAAGAAATTATAACGATTGAAGTTGTAAACGTAACCCCAAACTATAATCTACACTGGGTTTGTTTAAGTATTACAGATGATGGGTGAAATAAGCTGTTTAGAGGTACGAATGTTTCCGAAGTTAAACAAATAGGTATCTTTTCTTGTATAAAAAAATATATTGATAATAAAAGGTTGTATTTATATTCATATTATAACCTACATTAGTTATTTAACTGAAGTTTTAAGAAAATCAACTTCACAAGGCATTAATTGAAGTTGTAAACATAACCCTAAAGTATAATCTTTTGTAGGTTTGTTTTAGTATTACAGATGATTGGTGAAATCAGCTGTTATGTTATAATGTTACTCACGTACGTAAGCCTACGTATGGACGTACAATCGCTTTTATAGGAGTTGATTCTATAATGGTAGTACAAATAACGCCCTAAATAATTTTTTTTTTCCAAATTGTTGTTTATCGAAAACAAAATATATCAGCTGATTTAGAATTCAGTAAAATAAAGAATCATCATAAAATATAGGTTGTTCCATCACAAATTCGAAAGTTGGTCTTCAATTTCCAATATAAAAACATTAAAACTATACTTTAAATAAAATTGAGGATTTGCAGCCTAGTAAACAGTTAGTGGGCTTTCGATAAACAATTTGCAACAAACATCTGTTGTCAACTTCATTTTACTTTCTCACTATACTAAAGTATAAAGAAAGTATAGTGATAGCAAATAAATCGATGTTGATATTTTTGTGGAAATATCCGTTTTGGGACCCCATAAGTCCAAAAAAAGTGTTTTTTACAAAATGTCTGTCTGTATGTCTTGTATTGGCCAAAAAACCATAAAAAAAACATTTATTTATTTCTTTTATTAAAAAAAACATCTTTAACGATTTGGATAAATATTTGCTTATTTGTAGCCGTTTACCATAAGCAAAAACCACATCTTTCTAAAAATTCTTGTTTAGCTAATAATAATAACAGATTTTTGAGGATTTTTGGTCTAAAAGGGCGTTGATTTCAAAACTTTTCAAAACCTTTTTTCGTGCATCTATACAGGTATAATTTACATGTTTGGTGCAAATTTGTTCGAAATCGATTAAATAGTTTTTTCTCTAGCTAATAGTAATAATATTTATTAGTTAATCTCCTACTTTAATATCACCTCTCCTACCCTATCTACAATTATGAGGTCAGAGTGAATCTGTTTAATAATTTAAATATATTTGTGAGAAAGTATGTGCCAGTTTCTGGTATCGTTTATTTCATGTGGACAAATCTGTAGTTTTGTCACTTAATGCATTATGGATTTATAAACAAAACCCGTTTTTGTTGATTTTAAAAAGTAATTTATTTGTCTAATCAATGTTAGTGTTGATAGCGTTATCATTGGTTTTAAACGTTTCCATACAAAAATATGTGCCTCTCAGATGTTTTTAAAACTGTATACTCCCTCTAAATTTTAAACGGTTAGTCGTATAAAAAAACACCAAGAACAAAAGAATCTTAAAATAACTTGCAAAATACAAAGTCATCATAAAATATAGAGTGGTAAATAACAAATTTGAAATTTGGCCACCATAATTGAAAATGATGGCCATTTACAAATAATTTAACTACATATTTTTTTATTTCTAAAAAAAACCAGGAAAGGTTCCCCATTTAAAGTTTGTCATCAGATTTATAGTTTAAAAAACAATGGGGTATCATTTAAAAAAGACACCCTAAATAGTATGTAATTATTTATACGTTAATTAAAATACACATATATATATCTTAATTTACAATTATTTAGAACACTTAATTACGTAAAGTTGGAAGAGAAACTGTTCAGTATGGTGCTAGAATATTTTAGTATAGACGTGTTTACAGTTTTCCGGCTCAACCGAATAATACTATTTTCCGTTACACATTAACACTTTCTATCAAACCTCTTGAAACCTCTGAAAACTGCGGTTTTACGGATACTCTTTTTTCGATAAGGATATACCATTCCATATCAAACTAAACAGGCTACAAAAATATACGTTTTTATAAAAGTTTACTGCTTTTCAGTTATTCCCATTTAACATGTTCAAACGGCCGCCATTCTGAAACGGATTCAATGACGAGATAACAAACCTTTCTTACCACTACTTAAACTCTCCTGTTTTCATCTTACGTCATTACTGTACTACTGTCGGTATAATTTGTCCTTAAAGCCTGACTTTAATATATTTTTGGGTATTTTCTAGTTAAAATTCATGTAAAATATGAAGACTTTCTTAGTTGCGATCAAGTAGAAATGAGTTTGAACTAACAGAACTTCACTTTCGTTTGAAAATTGTTGCAACAGAAAATTATATTTACTTACAACCCTAAAATTATTAATGTTTGGTCATACAGGGTGATTGGTAGTCAGTGTGAAAAATTTCAAGGCGTTATTATGCATACAAATTGCAACAAAACTACGCAATTCAGACAGTTTTATCGGACTGATGCTAGAACTGTTAATGAAATATGAAAATGTACTTCGTATACAATTTAAACAGTTATATACGTTTATCAAATATTTAATTCTTATTTTAGAAGGATTGTAAACCATTTACAATAAATTATGCAATAGCATATTTAACAAACAAAGCAATAGACGTAACATATCTTTAATGGCAAACTGGTAATAAAAATATGAAATAGCATCATCACTCAAAGAATGCATAAATTAAATCTATGTATTTATTTAGGAAGAAGAATACTGAATATTTCTTTAGAATAATATGGCAAACGTTATCATTTCACTTTTCTCTCATTAGTTTACTATTAATTCTTATATATTTCTGTAAAAATAAACCAATTAAAGTTGAAGAACTATCAAGTTAACAAAAATGTTTCGTAAGATACTTTTACATCAGTGTTCGTTCTAACATTGTTGTCGTCATTACATATAATATTAGATACTTCACTAAATATTCTGTAATAAAGATTTATGTCGTTTGATCATTTCACTCTCATTAGAAGTAACGTTCGTTTCAAAGTGTGATTACATTTTCTTATAATTTCAGTTATTCAATTATTAAATTTTCATAATTACCATCAGTGGATTTGAAATAAACCCCCCTAGGTGTGACTTTAATCAAATCATTTTTGCAATCATTTCAAGTCTCCTCTTTTTGTAGTTATTCCTCAAACAAAAATTATAAAATTTACAATGAATCTACCTAACTTCATAACTAACTTAACTTTAAATTGTTTACATCAACTGTTACATTGAGGAGTTAATCGTAGGATTAAACGTTGTAACAGTTTATTTGAGTTCATTTATTGAGAACTCGTTTAATGTAATTTATCAGTTATATTTTAATTTGATAAAAACAATGAAATAGTATTCTAAATACTAACTTAGAAAACACTTGATAACTAAATGTTAATAACTGAGTCATATAAAAATACGTTTTATTAAAGATCGATATATAAATGGTAATCTATATTTTATGTGTGCTTGTATTGCTTTTTTTTTAGATGCATTTGAACTTAAGTTCTACATAGGGATATCTAGTGTGATATTTAAATCTATAATAATTTCACTCCAAACAAACCTTGTTTATCCTTTGCTAAAACTATGAAGTGTTATCAGATGTGCAATAATTAAAATCTGATTAAATATCTTAATGTAATACAGAAAATGTATAAAAAATATATTTTAGTATCCTTGTGTTATTTAGAAAAAACAATAAGGTTAAAATATTGCAATACACATTCATAATTAATTATCTTATACTCTTTTTACTTCTTGATTATTGTTTTTAGCATATACAGTAAGGAGTGTGTATCCTTAATACTACTATCGAATAAAAAGTTTTATTTTGATCGAATAATGTACACTCCATTATATACAAAACTGAAAATATAAAATTGTACTACTACCTAGTCTTTAGAAAAGGTACACCGATATTTATGACCATACAGGTTGTTTTATCTAAAACATCTTTGAATTTAAATTTGTTCTGGATTTAACTTAACGAACTGTACAGGTATTTCTCATTTGCTCAAGCTTTATATTGGTTTCCTCTCTATCTGTAACAAAGTTAGACGGCAAGTTACCATTTAATTATAATAGGTGTGTTGTAGTTAAATTGTCATTTTAAATTTAAATCATTGGAAATTTATGTATATGTGGAAAAAATACTTTAGATTATACAATTGGCGTGGATTATTGTTAACACTAGCTGTTATAGAGATATAGTAATATTTCAAACATTAAACCATATATTTGTTTAGATAAAATAAAACCTGAACACAAAATCTCACAATAAATACGTTTACTAACCTCAAACGCGTTTCAACGACAATGTCGCTATCACAATTAAACGTATTTATTGTGAGATTTTGTGTTCAGGTTTTATTTTATCTAAGTTACTTTCTCACAAGTCAAGCTCATTAGTTATTTATTTTATATACATATATTTGTTAATGTATTCATTTCTAACGTTCATTTTAAAATAATATATCTTTAAAAAAAAATTTCCAAACGTTAGGATACACGCAAAATTTTAAGTTTAAACTGAATTCAAACTACAAAATCTTTTTATAAAATAGACTTCAGGTGATAACTTATAAATAGATATTTATTTGTATGGCTTAGTGCTTGGATCCAAGTTAAAACTCTCCTTCATTACTTTCCATTTAAATATAAATTTTTACTTCTTTATGACAGGTTAATATAGTCTATACTATCCAAACTAATATTATAAAGAGGTAAAGTTTGTTTTTTTGTTTGTTTGTATGTAGGGGGTAATCTCTGGCAATACTGAACCGATTGAAAAAATAGTTTTACTAATAAAAAGCTATTCTTTCCCTGAGTTACATAGGCTATAATTCATTTCGAAAAACACCTTTTTTATTTATATTTGTAAATTTAGTCGGAAAAAATTCTTCGGTTAGGCCTAGAATGATAAAACAACACATGTATTTACATTTATTACCATAGCAACCAATTGAATAAAATAACCGATAATATAGCTGTTTGCTCCAATATTTCCATTAACAGCTGATTTCAAAATTTTAAGCAATTATTTTTGTATTTCTAGATTTTAGGTTATTGTTTTAAAGTGTAGACCTGTGCCTTGCTGGTTCTTTTAACAATTACTAGGAGAGACCCCTGCGTGCTCCGCACGCCAACCCCCCTGTTGGATCCCGGTGTGCGCCGTACGAACCCGTTGTGAAGTCAGCAAGGCTTAGGTCTACACTTTAATAAAAACCTAACCTAACAATTAGAAATACTAATAATTGATTTAAAATTTGAAATAAACTGTCAATGAAAATATTAGAGACTACAGCTGATAACTGAATCAACAATAAACATTATTTATTTTGGTTCAGTCTAGGCCTAACTTAAAATATATAGCTAGTTGTTGCCGTTGATATTCGGCGGATACAGCTTTCGTGGTGAGTGGAGCGCTAGGCAGATGGTGCGAAACATGTATAAAATGTTCTTTTTAAAAGCTATTTCCTTCCAATTATTTTTCTTGTAGCAAAGTTGAATGAAGAAAAAGTTTATTCGACAATCAGTGAATTAACCTAATATTTTATACACATAATCTATTTTTTTGGGATATCAATACAGATAAGAAAGAAAAGAGAAAAACCCACTACCTTACATAAATAATACACAGTTGCTAACTGCCATGAAAAATATTGCAATTTAAAACTGTAGGCCTATTTGTAAAATGTTGTATTTATGTAGGCCTTAATTATATATCAAGATAAAGATACACATGTTATCTTTTAATTGGTTTTTATTTCATATTGATTATAAAATGATTTAGAAGTTATTAATATTATAATAAAGACATTAATACTCGAATATATTTATATGTGTTACGAAGATGTACGTATTTTTCCGAAGTTAAACGAATGGGTATCTTCCATAAATTTGTATAAATGAATAAATTCATTGTTGGTCAAAGGTTGTATTTATATTCACTTTATAACCTCAAAGCAAACCTTATAACGTAATATAGCCTACCTTAATTTTATAACTCATATTTAAAAAAAATCAACTTCAGAAGAATTACATTATTGATGAATTGTAATATTAATTGTTAAAATAATCCCAAAGTACAATATACGCTAGGTTTTGTACAGATGATGGGTGAAATCAGCTGTTATATTATATGAGGTTTGCTTTTCTTCTGTTGTTAGACGAAATACCTTGTTTCTTTACAATCAGCTGATTGAAGAACGGTAAAATAAAATCATTGCAAAGGTTCTAAATGTTGATTTTTTTTATTTAAGAAATTAAGATGACGTAAAAGTGAATAAAACTTGTTAATAGAGAAAAGTGCTGCTTTTACTTGGTATAAACTAAATGTAAATCGGTCCAGTTAAAGTCTCAGACGAACTCTCCTAAGGATTGAAGAAGTTTACTATTCCCCCACGTTAAATCTCCATAAGAATAGTTTATTTTTCATTGTTGACCCATTTAACGTAAATATTTTCAAAATACAAATAAAACCTACTAATATTGGACCGAAAAATCTTTGTTTTGGTATAACCCGCATGCAAATCAGTTCAGTGCAAGTCTCGAACAAACTGTCCAAAGGATTGAAAAAGTTGACTTTTTCCCCCATGTTAAATCTCCATCTAGAAAACAAATTTTTTTTACTTTTTTTACACGATAGATATAAAAAGTAAACCAGTTTTAAATTTTTTCAGGTTCTGCTAAGGGGTGAAAATGTAGTAACAACCCCTAAAATTGTAAGTATTAATATACCGCCTAGGAACGCGAAATTTAGTACACATTTTGCTCAATAGGGGCTAGAGGCGAACTAAGAAATAATTTTAAAATATTTGGCCTTTTAAGGGTTGAAACTTACCCTAAAACAATACATGTTGTTTGATTACTTTCCTTAAAGCTGCAGAAACATTTATTTCTTACAAAACACATATTAAAAATAAATGAGTTTTACATTTTGTTACGTGCTGCTAGGAGTGAAAATGTGTTAACAACCCCTAAAAACAATAATTATTAATATTCATACATTCCTTAAAACTAGAAAGCCGAAATTTTATAAATTTTCTCTTACACGATACACATAAAAATTAAACCAGTTGTACATTTCGTTACGTGCTGCTAAGGGTTGAAAATGTAATAACAAACCCTAAAAACAATCAATACTAATTGGAATTCTTTCCATAAAGCTAGAGAGCTGAAATTTGGCACTTATTAATTTTAAGAAAATATTTAAGACGTAAGCTGATTAAAATCATCCCGATCAATGCATTCACATATTAAAGACGTATCTGGGTGATCTACAAACATCCAGCTAAGATTGTGATTTACCAGTCTGTAGATTAAGCAGTTGAAAAAGAAGACTCTCTTCACTCTGAATTTTGTATTTATTTAATTTATTTAGCACACATACTATGTCAAAGACGATTGACGGGCAGCCAGTGAACAATAAATACCAAAATAATTGAATATAAATGTTATAATTCACTTTATATCTATAAAATCTTTAAGCAAAGCAATATTATGACAGCAGTTCTGAGAGATTGTACGCTGATAGTATGGGACGAAAGCACTATGTCCCACAGGGGTTCCTTCGAGGCTCTAGATAGGGTATTACGGGACGTAAGAAATATCAACAATATCATGGGAGGAGCGATTGTTTTGCTCGCCGGTGACTTCAGGCAGACATTACCAATAGTGCCCCGTGGTACCCATCGATGTATAAACACACTGGATCGCTGGCTGCGAGTATTGAATACGGTCCGGCTGGCCTAGCCGCTTCCCCCACCACTGGAGGGACAGCAACAACACGTGAAGCATTCAAAGTTAATGCAACGCTCACAAATGTTTTAATTTATTTTGCTCAGCTTCAACAACGGCACCAAACATTATTAATAAAATAATCATTTTAATTTCTAAACAATATTTAATTGTTATACAGTATGTAACACTTATTTTTATAGTAAACTAGTGGACCCAGCAATGCTTCGCTATTGCTTGATTTAATTTAAAAGTTAGTAAAGTTATTCCATTGACTTAAGTGATCGAATTGCAAAATGATTTTTATGCCACAAGAATATACTACACAAATTTAGATCTATAGTTTGTAAACCTTTATCGATAATACAGTAAACCTTTTGTTTGTTTTTACCTAATCTAAAAAAACTGATAGTTGTGATAAATTGTAAAAAACCTGATTCTAAATTAGCCCAATTGGTTGGAAATAAACGTGTTTTGGTTCATTGTAGGCCTAACCTAAAATTATGTTCAGTTTTTGATGCAAATCAGTTGTTTTATATATAATATGTAACAACCACTGTTTGAAAAATTTTAACATAGGGTCTTATGGGTTGCCATGTTGGTTACA
>JAGFPH010000784.1:0-26167 GCA_018207615.1 Philaenus spumarius
AGTAGTAAGGAAATGGGGCTTCCAGGACAAAAATGAGTCATCACATTCCATTCCATATATGGGCATAACACCATATATGGGCATCACGTAATTAGATCACTTCCGGTCACGTAATTAGATCACTTCCATATATGGGCATATTACCATATATGGGCATCACGTAATTAGATCACTTCCGGTCACGTAACTAGATCACATTCCATATATGGGCATATTACCATATATGGGCATCACGTAACTAGGTCACATTCCGTCACGTACAAGGTCACATCCGGTCACGTACAAAGGTTACTCCCGGTCATGTACACCGGGCACGTTCAAGGCCTCACGTACAAGGCCACACGTTCACCGGCTGGGCACGTTCAAGGCCACACGCACATCCGGTCACCGGCTTAACACGTACAAGGCCACACGCACATCCGGTCACGTTCACCGGCTTCATTCTAACACGTTCAAGGTCTCACGTACAAAGTCGCACGCACATCCGGTCACGTTCAAGGCTGCATCCAGCCACATTATAACACGTTCAAGGTCTCACGCACATCCGATCACATTCTAACACGTTCAAGGTTTCACGTACAAGGTTGCTTAAAGGTAATGCGCACAAGTAGCCGGAGGTATAAAAGCCATGGCCGACAACTCTCGTAGAGTACATTTTCGAGAAGATTTGAATACTGTTTATCAAGTTAGTACTGACTCCGAACATAAAGAAGCAAGAAGCGGTATTTGTTGGATAAGATTGGCAGCGGATCGTGCAAGAGAAGAACGTCGTTTAAACGAAGAATCTATCAGAGCAGCAACCAATCAACTAAAAGGTTTTACGTTGCAGTCACCGAGCAAGAAATCTAAATAATGGAGTTCATTATCGATTTTCAAGGTTTTAAAAACAACAATAATAGTTTCATTATTAAAGAGTTAGCCATAGTGTCAACAGATGAGCAAGTGTATGAATTTCAGTTGTTTCAACCACCGTTCAACTTTAACCAACTGCATAAAGATTTGCAAAAACAAGTGATTTGGCTGGAAAAATATTATCACGGACTCCGTTGGGACTCGGGTGTTAAACCGTATTGTGAGTTGAAACAATTATTTAGACAGATTAATATTAGTGGTACTGTTTATGTAAAAGGTTGCGAAAAACAAAAATTTTTAACTGATTTGTTAAGTGAATTCAATGTGAAAATTGTTAATTTAGATGATTTAAACTGTCCAAATTTAACTGTCTTAAAGAAACAATTTTGTGCTATAGCTTGTAAACCATGTATGTTTGAGCATAGCTCTAAAAATTGTGCGTATGTAAATGCGTGTGTGCTACTTGACTGGTGGAAATTGGAACATTTGGTTCAAGATAGAATTTGTGCTGTTAATTTAGCAATCAAAGAATGTTGTGTTAAAGGATATAAAGATATGCAACAAGAATTAGTCAAATATCTGCCTAAACAGTTCTTATTACAACATCACGAAAATATAGAAAATATTTACGACAGACTACCAGAACATTTAAAAAAAGATTCTGACGTGTTAAATTGTTTTATATGCAGAGAACACCGGTTTTCGTTTGATGGTATATCATTTCCGTTGAAGAAGACAGATTGTTTCTATTGCCGATCCGCTGTCAAGTAAGAGAGATGTCCGATTCAGGTGAGGATGTTACAGGCTGTTGGACTAATAATATATTTAATTGTTCAAAAAAAGATCTTATAAAATCAGGTTTTTACCGTACAAAAATGTTTGATAATATTGTGTGTTGTGGTTGTGGTTGGGAATCCACAGAAAGTTTAACAATTAGACATATAAATTTTTTACATAAGATTTCAAATCCAAATTGTGACCAAAACAAAAATATTTCACTAAATTTACACAAATACGGAGAATTTAAAACAATCGTTATTGAAACTGAAGACTTGATGAGAGAAACGTTTCTTCATTGGCCAAAACCCTTTCCAAAAATTGATGAAATGGTTGATACCGGATTCTATTATACGGGACAAGGAGATGCAACCAGCTGTCTTGCGTGTGGAGTTACACTCGACCGGTGGCAGGAGGAGGATTGTCCAAAACAAGAGCATAAAAAAGCAGCACCTTTTTGTAAAATAGTTAAGAATTATTAATGTTTTAAAAAATGAATGTAAGAAATAAAATAGCTAATGAATTACACAAACAGGTTCGTAGAAATTTTTCTACCCGTTATGTTGAACTTAAAGGTTTGCATGATCTTTTTCAAGCAGATCTTGTAGAGATGTTACCATTTTCTAAAATCAATAAAGGTTATAAATATATATTAGTTGTAATAAATTGTTTTAGTAAAATTGCAATAGCCGAGCCGATAAAGGCAAAAAATGCTGATGAGATTGCAAGAGTTTTGCAACCAATTTTACATAAGCATCATATGAAACATTTACAAACAGATAAAGGAAAAGAGTTTTACAATGTTCAGATTAAAAGGTTGTTAGATAAGTATGGTGTTAATCATTATTCTACTTTTTCTGATAAAAAAGCGTCTATTGTAGAACGATTAAATAGAACAATAAAGAGAAAAATGTGGATAGCATTTAGTGAACAGGGTAATTATAAATGGTTAAATTTGTTACCAGAAATTATTAGAAAATACAATAACACTGTGCACAGAACAATTGGTATGAAACCGGTAGAGGTAAACAAGAATAACGAGTATTTAGTTTTGCAGAGAATAATTAATAATAGAAAAAAAATAAAGGTTGAAAATAGATTTAAAGTGGGGGATAAAGTTAGGATTAGTAGAACTAAGAAATTTTTTGATAAAGGTTACTACCCCGGCTGGTCAAACGAGATCTACACAGTCTATGAGATTAAGTCTACGGTTCCAGTCACATACATTTTAAAAGACGAATCTGGTGATGTGATAAAAGGAGGATTTTACAACGAAGAATTAAGTAAAACAAAGTATGGAGATATCTATTTAATAGAGAAAGTGATACGTAAGAAAGGAAATAAACTGCTTGTTCGCTGGTTGGGTTTTGATAGTACAAGAGACACTTGGATAGACAAAAAAGATTTACAATGAAGTTGGTGAAACAGCGCGTTAAACTTCCAATCATAAATTTTGATGACATAATATTTCCTACTGTTAAAATAAAAAAAGCGAAACACAATACGCTTCTTCCAAATAATATTCGATGTATTATAGCAGGACCCAGTAATTCAGGAAAAACCAATTTAATAATGAATTTATTATTTTCTCCAAATGGTTTGCATTTTAAAAACGTATATATATTTTCTAAATCGTTATGTCAACCAAAATATAAGTTTTTAAGTTGTGTGTTAAAAGGTCTCCCAGAAATTGGTTATCAATTGTTTTCGGAAAATGAAGAAGTCCCCGATCTAACAGAAATAAAAACAGATTCTATTATTATATTCGATGATGTGTCATGCGAGAAACAGGATAATATTCGCAACTATTTTACAACAGGAAGACATTATAAGCTAGATGTTTTCTACTTGAGTCAAACGTACAGTCACATTCCAAAACAGTTGATTCGTGATAATGCAAATCTTGTTATAATATTTAAACAGGATGATCGTAATTTACGGCACGTTTACAACGACCACGTGAATACAGATATGTCCTTCGAATTATTCAAAGAACTGTGTGCCAATGTTTGGAACAATAACGATGGCAACAGCTATTCATTTGTTGTTATCAACAAGGAGAGCGAGAGGGATAAAGGTCGCTACCGAGCAGGATTTGACAGATTTTTTAAATTACCAACATCATGATAATTATATTAGAAGGAAATATAGGTGCAGGTAAGAGTGTGCTTGCATCACAGCTTTATGAGAATCTACAATCCGACAATTGCAAGGTAAAGTTGTTAGAAGAACCCGTATCAAAATGGTTAAATTTCAATGGTGAGAATGTTTTGAAAATGTTTTATGAAGATCAAGAGCGTTATGCATTCACTTTCCAAGTAATGGTTTTATTACACATGTTGGAAAATGAGATGGAGGCTGCAAAATACTCAAAGGATGGTTACATCGTTATTATGGATAGATCGTTGTTCAGCGCTAGAGAAATATTTTCCCTGCTTTTGTATAAAATGGGAAAGATTAATTCTGTAGAGTATAATTTGCTTCTTTTGTTGGGAAACCTTTTACCAAATTATTTGGAGACCGAAAAAGTCGTTCGACTGTATGTTAACACAGAACCCGCCACCTGTTATTTAAGAATACTTAGGAGGAATCGTCCAGAAGAAATAAATAACATCAATTTAAATTATATTAGAGAGTTGCACCATATTCATGAAGAAAAATTAAACAATGTAAAAAAGATTGTAAATTATGCTGATGTAGAACCTATACTATATGAATTAATAAACAGTGTTTAATATTCTTTGCGTATTTGTGTTATATAACCCGTAAGAGCGACAGTTGGAGAGAGATGTCGAGTGCAAAGAGAAGGCGGAGTTTTTCCGCCAACGATTTTATTTTTATACAAACTGTGATATCATATAACCGATTGTACGGTAATTTTATTGTTACAAAATCAATTGTAGATAGTGCGATAAATACAAAAACTTTAATTAAATGTCGGTTGTGTAACTATAAGAACGATATTCTGGATAATCGTAAAACAATATACGGTGAGAATAATAATTCACATAATTTAGGAATACAACTAATATTTGAAAACATTTTTAACAAATTGGCAATTTATTGTACAGAAAGTGCTGTAAATTTTGCAATATTGTTTGATAAGTGTGATTATGTTTTAGAGAATTCTTTAGAAATATTGAAAAAAGATGAGGAGAGTGTAAATAAATTTAGAGGGTTATTTTTAAAACTTTACAAATATATTTCAGATGAAAATCTAATAGAAAAAATACCAAACGAGCTTAATATTTTAAATATTGTTTTTATAGATACGAATGTGCCATTTTGGTTTCTAGATAAATTTTCACATAAGTTAGATTTTGAAACATATTGTTCATCATTAAATTTATTCAATCGGGAAAATGGAGAGCTACGTTTAGGCACTTTAAAATTTCTACGAAAATATTCAAAACAATTGTGTTGGAATAATCTTCACGAAATGTTAAGTTATTGTAAATTAAAATATGTAAAAGAACTTAATAATTATCAAGAGTATTTTGATTTGTATTTCTTATTTGATATTTGGCAAACGCGCATAGAAAAATATAACGCTAGGTATGGAGAAGATTTAGATTAGTATGCCGATTGTCAACCGCTGCAAATTGTCGGGAAGTACAAACTTGGTTGTTTGTTAATTATTTATTCAACATGGTGTGTCAGCAGGAAATACAAACTTGGGTGTTTATCAATTATTATTCAAAGTTGTAAGTCGACAGGAAATGCAACCTTGGAACGTGTATCAATTATTATTCAAAGGTGCAACTCGACAGGAAGTGCAACCTTGGAACGTGTGCAATTATTATTCAAAGGTGCAACTCGACAGGAAGTGCAACCTTGGTACGTGTAGTAATTATTTTTCATAGGTGTAACTCGACAGAAAGTGCAACCTTGGTACGTGTAGTAATTATTATCCGAAACAGCAACTTGGTAAGACGTGCAACATTGTCATGATTTCATAGTCCTTGAGCCTCAGTATATAAGAGAGAACTTTGAAGAAGAGGCATCAGTTATAATCACTTCATCACAGTGTTTTTTCAAAGTGAGCAGTGTTTTTTCTATTTCATCAAGTAAGTAATTGTCTTTAGGAAATTATTTATTGTTTTCTCTAATACAACGAAAACAAACAACTGATAGACATTTTGTTGTAGCAATGGAGTTTCAACTTATAAACAACGTTGGAGCAGAGGAGGAATACATCACTCCCAGTCCGCCGCCTTCACCACCAGCATACAATGTGGCTGCGCAGTCGCCGGTAGCCAATCATCCAACACCACCACCGGCGTACACAGAAGAAGGAAGCCTCGTCCTGACCGGTAGTATGTTTACTATTCACTATATTGTAGAAAATCTTTACAAGCTTGGATTAGTTACTTTTAATAGATGGGATAGTTTTTATCGTTTACTAAAACAAGAATATCAAAATAGTCACAATTCTTTGCTGTTACAACCTATTATTGTAGTTAGAGAAATTTTGAATTGTTTACATACTAAAGTAAAGTCAAAAGATAAAGAATTGTCTCTAAGTAAAATTTGTAATATTCTAAAACACGTTTTAGAAAAAAATGAAAAGTTTTCATTCGAAGTTGTAGAGAAATTAAATAGTATTTCAAAACAGTGTAAAGGAATAAAGAGAAAAAAAGATATCAGTAGTGAGGAGGAAGACGAGGAGGAGGAGGAGGACGGCTTTGCTAAAATATTTTCGAAAAAGTTTCAGAAAAAAAGTGGTTCGGTTCTTATAAGTCAACAGTTTCTGTATCATTCGGGAAACACTAGGAAAAGAATTATAACACCCGGTGAGACTGGTACCCATCTTGTTAAAATTGAAATAACCGAAATAAAAGATTTGAAAGATTGTACAAGCGAAAAAAATTTTTGGCAAAAGGTTAATAAAAAGGGTTATTTTATACTAAACGAAAAAGATGAATCAATTTATAACGCTATTAATAATATTCTAGCAAATGTTTGTGAAAAAGTTTTAAAGATTAAAAACGTTAAAATTGAATCTATTGATACTAAATAAAAAAATGGCTTTAAATAAAAAAGAATATAGATTGGGACTGCGGTGTGACGGAGACGAGTTTATAGAAATAGAAAACGCTTTTAGAGGTATTTTAAAAACTTATTTTTTAAAAAACAATAATACAGCATTTAAGGATGTCTGCACATTTTTAGTTGGAAACGATGAAAAAATTAGACGCCTTATTGAAAATATGTTAATAGAATATGATACACCTTTAAAATTTAACATTATTGTAGAATGTACTTATACTAAACCAATGTTAGCTGATATGGGTGTGGAGAATAGAGCTTTTAAAACCGTTAATATTCCAATTTTCCAAGATTCATCAATTGGCGAACTGTTAGAGGAAATGTTTATGAAAATTTGTTTGGAGGAATATGAATATCAGGGAAAGGGGAGCGGATGGACTTTACTCTCTGTAGATGGGCTTCTCTTAAGATTTAGCAAATATAACCCGCTTGGAGGAAGTTCGTATGTACCTTTACCAAAATTTATTGCTGTTAAAAGTGCGGTTATTAATCCTAAAAATTTGCGAGACGAAAAATGTTTTCAATGGGCAATCCTATCTCGTTATGTTTTGGGAGAACATGTAGAAAGAGTGAATAAAAGATATCGAGAATTGAGTGATTTGTTTAACTTTAATGGACTTACTTTTCCTGTAAAATTAAAACAAATACAAGTTTTTGAAAAACAAAATATTGGTGTTAGTGTAAACGTTTATGGAGTAAATGGGAAAAAACAATTTATCCCTTAAGGATATCTAATAAACAGAGAAAAACTCATTTTGACTTGTTGTTAATTTCTAATCATTATTGTTATATTAAGAATTTTTCAAAATTGGTGCGTAGCCAGATTACTAAACATAAAGAGAAAATGATATTTTGTAAACGTTGTTTCGCCGGCTATCAGGGTAAGGATTCGCGTAAAAAATTAAAAACACATAAAAAAGATTGTCGCGATAATAAACCGGTAAAGTGTGTTATGCCAAAAGAACATTCGGTTTTGAAATTTTCAAATTTTCATCATAGTTTTAGAATTCCTATTGTAGCTTATTGTGATTTTGAAAGTATATTGAAAAAAGTAAATAAAATTGATTCGCAGTTTACAAAAGTGGATAGTCACCACGAACCAATGAGTTTTTGTGTGTACCTGGTTTGGCAAAATCTTCCGGAATCAATTACACGCAATTTACCTTGCGATCCATATTTGTATAGAGGTGTGGATGCGGCCGCTAAATTTATGGACTATTTAATTTCTATAGCAAATCTTATCGGCGATTTATTACAGGAAAATAATTTTCCCCTTCTCCCTCTTAGCCGTGATGAAAAACGTAGAGTAAAACTGGCTACACAATGTGAATCTTGTAATAGTGACTTTACCGCATTACATCCACGTGTAAGAGATCATTGTCATTTCACTGGTAAATTTAGAAATGTAATATGTAATGATTGTAACTTAAAAAGACAAAATCAACGCTATTTACCTATATTCATTCATGGTAGTTCAAATTATGATTCACATTTTATTGTTCGTCAACTAGGTATTGATTCTGAAAAAATTGGTGTAATTCCAAATACTTCCGAAAAATATATATCTTTTACAAAACAGACCGTAAGCGGGATTAAATTGAGATTTCTAGATAGTTTCAGATTTATGAATGATAGTTTAGCCCGTCTTGCAAATAATCTTCCAAAAGATAGATTTTCTCACACACAAAAATTTTTTACAAATGATCTAGAACTTGTAACGAGAAAAGGTGTTTATCCGTATGAATATACAGATTCTTGGGCCAGATTAGATGAACCCAAACTTCCGAAAAAGGAGGATTTTTATAATAGCATTACGGACGAGAACGTGAGCGATGATGATTATAATCACGCACAAAGAGTTTGGGAGCGTTTCAATTGCAAGACTTTGGGTGAATATAGTGATTTATATTTGCGTACAGATGTGCTTCTACTTGCTGATATATTTGAAAATTTTCGAGACATTTGTTTAGACAATTATAGCGTTGATCCCGCATATTATTTGTCGGTTCCCAGTTTAACGTTTGACGCAATGTTAAAGTATACAAAAATAGAATTAGACTTGATTACCGATTACGATATGTATATGTTTATAGAGAGGGGAATTAGAGGCGGTATAACAAGCTGTTCAAAGAGATGGTCTAAGGCTAATAATCCATACACTTTATATGATCCGGAAAAACCAAATACCTATTTACTTTACATAGATGCTAACAATTTATATGGTTTTGCAATGTCAAAACCTATGCCGCAAGATTCTTTTGAATGGTTGAGTCGCAAAGAAATTAAAACGTTTGATGTAAACGAAATTCAAGATGAGGGTGATAAAGGATACATAATAGAGTGTGATGTATACTATCCAACTTATTTGCATGACTCTCATAATGATCTTCCCTTTTTACCAGAACGTAAGACACCACCCGGATCAAAACAGGAAAAACTTTTAACAACATTTGACACAAAAGAACGTTACATCTGTCACTATATGAATCTTAAACAGGCTATTAGAAACGGGCTTACAGTTGAAAAAATACATAGGATATTAAAATTTAACCAGAGCTGTTGGCTGGCGTCTTATATTGCATTTAATACGCAGAAAAGAAAAGAGGCAAAAAATGATTTTGAAAAAGATTTTTATAAGCTGTTAAATAATGCAATGTTTGGAAAGAGTATTGAAAATATTAGAAAAAGGATGAATCTCGAGCTTGTTAATAACGAGAAGCGGTTGAAACGTTTGATTTCAAGACCAAATTTCCTAAACAGAATTGTTTACAATGAAAATCTGAGCGCAATCGAATGTGGGAAAGAGACAATTTTATTTAATAAACCGATATATATTGGTTTCTCTGTTTTAGAACTAAGCAAATATCACATGTATGAATTTCACTATAAAGTTATAAAAAACTTTTATAAAGATAAAACTGTAAATCTAATGTACCTAGACACAGATTCGTTTTTCTATGAAATCTTTACAGAAAACGTATACGAAGATCTTTTACAAATGAAGGAATTTTTCGACATGTCTGATTACCCAACAGACCACAAGAACTATTCTGTAGAAAATAAAAAGAGATTAGGATGTTTCAAAGACGAATGCATGAGCGATGTAATCACAGAATTTGTGGGTTTGCGTCCAAAACTTTATACCTTCAAGACTATGAGCGATAAGGTGACAAAAAAAGTAAAAGGAATAACTAAACCGGTGATAAAAAAACAAATATGTTTTGATGATTATAAAAAATGTTTATTTGAGGGTGTTAAACTCAGAAAAGATATGAAACTATTTAGATCTAGAAAACATAATATTCAATCCATTACTGTTAATAAATTAGCTCTAAGTGCTGACGATGATAAAAGATATATATGTGAAGATGGAATTACAACACTTGCATATGGTCATTATTTAATCGATTAATGTTTTGTTTCAGAAATCATGCCGGTGGGCAATCACAGGTGGCGGACAAATATGTTGAAAGTGCTGACGACCTGCCATTTTATGTTTTTAGAATTTGTAATTTCAGAGGAAGGGGTAATGATGTTTACAGCGGGGGGGTTTGGCCGCCCGTTTATAAATTTTTTTGGGTTAGACGAAATGGTAAATTTCATAAGAGATTCGGCTGTGGGGTTAGACATTTTAATTCCCGACAGATGTATGGAAAAATTTTTGGAAATTTTTGACATTTTGTACATTCAAAATAGAATTCGGGTATACTCTTATTATGGTATACCCAAAACAATTAAAAATGTTGAACATGCCGACGCCTATCTCGATCGGCACCGGCAAATTTATTTTTATACAGGGACCATTAGTATAGGCCATTTTTATTTGTAACCATCATCGCCCCTTCCTTCCATTATTATTTAACAAATATATATATTCTTAACATTATTATCTAACAAATATTGTATTATTTATTTTTTTATTACTTAATAAATATATATATTGTATTTGGTGTTGTTATTTGTTACCCAATAAATACACAATCAATTTAAAAAAATAAATTCTTTATTTACATTATTTTCTTTACAATTCCTGACAAAGGTAAGTATTGTACAAGAGCATCATGAATAATAAGACAGTAGCATGCTGTGAGGTCTGGAAAGTCTGCGCTGCTCTGCATCTCAACTCTCACATCGAGCGATCCCGTCTTTAAAGTTTCTGGCTGGTTTGAGCAATCAATGACGAAAAGTGGTGTTTTATTGATAAAGGTTTTTCTATCGACGAATGGTTGATCTTCGCTTCCATGGTAATAGGATGATTGAAATCTTGAAAAGTAGTCGTATAAAACAGCTGTGTTTCCGTTAATATTATCATAGGGATAGTAATTTGAATTTAAGTATAGTTTAATATTTTCTATAGAACAGAAATCAAAGTGTGAAGCGTTGCTGGTCGAATCATTCTTCTTGTTTATTTGAAAACCAATTATTACATAACGAGGTTTTTCCATCATAGAAGATGTTTTCACCGTCCAGGTTTGGAATTTTGTTTTCGGAAGAATTGGGTATTCATGCATTTGCCAACGTCTAAAAGGAATCGAAATTATTTCATCTCTTTCTGTCATTCTTAGTAGAGATATTTTCTCCTCATCCACAACTTTTATATACGGCATTCGCCATACAATTTTATTAATCTTCACTTTTATATTATACTGATCGGCTGTTGTCTGAAGAATTGTGTTTTTATCGTTGGAGGCTCTTAGCAAAATCAGCTCTTGTTTAACGTTTAAAATTATGCGCTTGTAATCTTCGGCAAAACCAAGCAAGAGTCTAAGCGGGATACAGTATGAAAACTTTCCATCAGTTTCGAGGGAATATGCTTGTGTGTCTGTCGTCCAACCCCAATTTCCTAAAAGATTTTTTTCTTCTGGTCTCAGAGTTAAAAGATTTTTCATTAATGTTGTATGGCCAACGTTTTTAACTCGATCTATTTCCGTACCGCACAGCTCGTATCGTATTTCTTCAAACAGAAAGGCTGGCGCATTGTTTACAAATTTTGTTGTTGTCGCCGCTGAGTCGTCTTCCTTTAAAAGCAATCCCTCAATTAGCAAATAACTTTTACTTGGTAGCGTATACACATCCTGTTGGTGAATAGGAATCCTTATTTCATCACTATTTCCATAAGAATTTGACGAGTAGGGTGAATGTGAATGCCATTCATAGTCTGTAATAATTTCGCTGCTGTGTACAGGAGCATTAACGTTTAACATAATTTATTCTGTATCCGGGAATTGATTTTAAAAATAAAAGATTATCCGGTGTTACCTCTTTGAGCTTTGAATGATGAATGCGGGGTGGTGAGGTATAATTATCTAATGGAATTCCTTTGTTTGTAAAAATAAATCCCATTATTTAATTCCTTTTAAATGTAGACGAATAATTATGGTTTCTCCTCTAAAATTAACCAATCGATTATATTGATCTTCCAATTTAATATTGATTTTATAAAGCAGGCCCTGCGGAACTATTGGTAGATATATTACGTGCGATGGTTTCTCAACTATTTTATAACCAGGTTCTACTATCGGATAGAACTCGTGTAGTACGTGACCTTCAACACCGTCCTTATAAGAATTCCTTACAATATCGCACACTACTCGTATAACGTCCACTTTAACAATGGCTGCAGGATTTGGAGACTCGTGCCATTTACCCGCCTCCAATGTGGAACCCTTATTAAAACCCAATAACGATGCAATCGTATCCTCCTTTGTAAAGTGTACATTCTCTGAACAGAAAAGTTCTGTTTTTAAAGTGTTATTATTTGCTTTTATCTGTAACGAGTTTTTTTTATTTTGTTTCTTCAACTCCTTGTCCAGGTAATGTTTGATATCATCAATTTCATACGCTCCTTCGGGAATAGTAATTGATTGATTTGCTTTACCATAATAGAATTTATCATTAACATCTTTCTCTATATTTGGTATGGAATTGTATGTCATTAAATCAACCAATCCAATTTCCCATTGTTTTGAAGACGAAAGATCGATGGGGGGAAAAAATTCGCACGTAAAATAAGAGCTTCTTCCAGATATACAAATCATGCTGTTGATGCCAGAAAGTCTAAACACAAATGACCGCAATTGACAGAATTCATCCTCTTTTGGCGTGCCTCATAATTATATCTTATTTGTACAGGATATTGTCGTTGAAGGTATTCCACCAATTCTATAGGTGGGCGTAGATTACCAAAACTGTCGAAATAATGTACAATCCGTCCGCGTTTCTTGTAACAAACCCAATGCGTGCCATTCCCCCTAACGTTATCTAAATTCATTACTACCGATTCGTTTATTAGAGGTAATTGTGGAAGCGTATCGCGCATAAATACACCTCTAAAATATGGTATTTTTAATTTGTTAGCATACTTTATTATATCAAATGTTGACAAAGGTCTGTTTGGTATAGATTTTATCATTTTCGACAAGTAGATTTTTTTTTTTTAATTCCTGCACCCTTATACGGTCGCACATACAATCCTTTTCCTTTTTTCTTCTTATTATTCTTTTTTACAGTTTTTGTAACCTCTGCAAGTAGTTTTAATATTTTCTTTTGCTCTCCTCCTCCACCAAATTTCTGTTTCATTTTCATGATATTTGTTACCGCCCAGGCTGCAGCTTTCTCTCCCAAACCACTGTCGGATGTTTTTACACGTTCCCAGGCTCGGTCGGCGAGTTCTTGATCCGCAATTGCACGATTTTTGCTATCACTGTATTTGCTGTACGCAATATCGTGTGCTTTACAGGCGATGTCTAGTTTATTAATGCCCGAATCACCGCGTTTTAATCTCTTTGCGAGAGCTGTTCCTGGTCCACAGAACTGGTAACCGGGTAAATGAAGTTCAAGCGGTAGAATATCAATAGCTTTATTTATGACGTCACCGATTAATCCACGCCCGCGTTTTGACATGGTTTTAGGCAGTAAGAGATCCTTTGAACGAGTCAAACCAATCTGAATAAGATTTTATATCTTTATCTTTATTACCAAAATTTCTCAGATAATTTAAATATAACAATTTTATTACTCTTTCTAAAGATATAGCATCACCCAGCTCCTTGGTTTGTATATTACTGATTCGTTTTTTATTGAAGTCGAGGACCTCCCCCTCATTCTTCATATAAACATTATCTTTCAAATAACCTAAATTAACAACATCTGCATCGTTTTTTGGTGGTTTAATATTGTATACTTCTAAATATGATTTTGTTACAACATCATTGGCAGACGCTGGCGGTGCAACGTTGCTTATAATTTTTTTATTTCCATCATAAAAATTATCTCCCATCAGGCAAAGCTTTTTCATTGTTTGATAATTAACAGCATCCCTATCACCATTAGGATTCCCCACGCTAGTCAATATTTTATTTTGCATATTATAATTACCCCTTTCAGTCAAGTGGATTCCTATTCCAGGTGGTCCTTGCACACCTTTGAAACGTTTTACGGAATGTCGACCAAATTTATCTACACTCATTCTTTAATTAGTATTCCCGCCTCGACTAGTTCTTCGAGAATTGAATGAATTTCGTTGGCGTGGCCTGTATTCCCCGCTTGCCGAGAAGCGTATAACAATTTTAATCTTTCACACAACTCATTTGGATCATTCCAGTAGACATAATTTGGAGATGTATTAAGTAACATATCCCCCCTACCAACTTTGTTGATCAGTTTCGATATTATATATTTATATTTTTTACTTTTACTTGATTTCACTTTTCCTAAAGCGGAATTGTTTTGACGATAAACGTTTGTTTCGAGCAAAATATCGCCATACGTTTTGAGATCTTCTTTTGTATAAACAAATGGGTCAGGTTCATTCATAATAATTAATTCGTAAAGACCTGGAGTTCCTGAAAATTGTTTATCGTTAATTATTAAATCATCATTTAACATATTAAGTATTTTATCACCCATCATCCATGTATTTCCTTCGATATGAATTCCAAAAGTTTTATCTATTCTCTTTCCACCATTTATTAGCTCTATAAAATATTTTTTTGAAATTGGACCTGTAAACGACTCTCTTATATAATCGGTAATACTTTTTCTACCTTCCGGCGTTTTCAACAAATCCTCGCCCGTCTCTCGAGTTTCAAATACTTCTTCACGCGCCGGTGTTGTGGGGAGAGTTTCCATTTCGTTATCTTCAATTTCCTCATCATCCATAGGCGGTTCGTGTCGAGGCATTACTCTTTTTCGAGATTCGGTTCTAGCATAATCTTCGTAGTCATAATCTTCCTCCTCGTCTGCAAATGGATCAAGAGTCTTTTTTACCAATTTTTTGCGTTTTACACCTTGCGGAGGGGGTACAAATTTACG
The DNA here is from genome assembly GCA_018207615.1 of Philaenus spumarius. Lineage (NCBI taxonomy): Eukaryota > Metazoa > Arthropoda > Insecta > Hemiptera > Aphrophoridae > Philaenus > Philaenus spumarius. The sequence goes on from JAGFPH010000784.1 coordinate 14,992, forward strand.
TTTTACTTCAGATCTTCCAATACTTTCAGGATCTAATTCCTCCTCCTCCTCTTCAGTCGAATCCATAATATATCTTCGTTTTATGGGTTTTTTCACTTCCACCATCGCGTCGGGTTCAATTTGTTCCTTTTCAGAAAGTAGTTTTTTCAAAGGATCTACAATGGGTTTAAATTGTTTTTCAAGCATCTCTTCTGATTCAAAAATACCGCGCGTTAGAGCGCGGTGTTTATTTTTTATATTTCTACGCAATTTATTTATTTCTAGAATAACCTGTTCGTTCTCCATAGGTGTGTTCTTGTCGACAGTAGCCATTTAACTGACTAGATGAGAGTCAATAATATTTTTTATGCGAGTTAAAATATTTGTATTATTTTTTGTGTCTAAACAATTTTGAATTCCAAAAATCGATAAATCGTTCTTTTTCACAGCGCTTATTGAATTTACAAACTCGTCATACTCGAAAACATTATTATTTTTAAAGAAATATAATTTTCCGTTTGTAAACCTAAATACTGAATCAAAATCGGAAGGTACACCTGAAAAACTTTTATAAATTTGTCCGTATTTTGAAACTTGGAATTGGCATTCATCAATTTCCATATAATAGTTATTATCAAAGAAAATATAAGTTTTGCCTAAATAAGAGTTGACGACACCCTGGATTCTTATATTTGCTCTTCTAGTCAGTGATTGTAAATTAATTGGGTAACCATATTCAAGATGTAGTGAGGGGGTTTCCAACATATATATCTTGTCTTTTATAAACAGTACAACATGTCCATTTGGTCTTTGATAGATAAAATCAAATTTTTCAAAATCTGCGGGTAAAAAATGTAACCAATCTCTTATCAATTGTGGTTTACCAATTTTCTCCTCCCCACTTCCAAGTGGACTGATCCAAAACCATTTTTTATAGAAAATGTAGAGTTCTTGATTGATTATTAAAAATGTGTTAATATTTGATTTACATAAATTGGGTTCTATTACACTGTGTGGTGTTGGTGTTGTAGGCACCAGCGGTTGTGGAGTAGCAGTAGTTGTAGTGGTGGCGATTTCAACTTTTTTTGGGCCGTACAAACTTTGAACCGCTAAAACATCATCTGCACTAAGATTTAAAGCAGACTTTATGTAAAATGCGTACATTATCGATTCTCTATCGTTGGAATGCGAAATTCCTAAGGAATGTCCAATTTCGTGAATTAAAGTCGAAAGTAAATTTGTTTTATCGTCACCACATTTTTCAATTTCGCTTTCCAAACACCAAGATTCATCCTGATCCATATGAATTTCAACCATAGAATCTGTTTGTGTAGGGAAAAATGCATGACCTAAAACATGACCGCGACCATCTAAATCATATGGACAATTAGAACCATCTTTTTGAAACTTATGCCTCCTTTTTTTATTAGAAATCAATATATCGGGATTCTGTCTGTCGTGGATAAATGTTAGATCTGCATACTTTTCCCAGGCTTTAAAAGCTAATTCAGTTAAGTCTGTTAATTGCTTATTCGCAGCCGTGTAATACCATCGCAGCTGTTTCTTATGCCATTTTGACGATGTTCTAAAACTAAAAACATCATCTTCTACACCACATCTTTTAGACATCATCAACTCCAAAGTTTGATTGTTAAGTTCACCGTCGGCTGTAATATTATAATATTCTTGAAATCTAAATAAAGCATCAGTCTTCATATCAATAAACGAAATATCTGAAGCATTGTATGAAGAAGATGATAAGTAGCCGTAATCTGTAAGGTATTTTATAGCAAACGATGTACAATTTTCTTCTGCTACAACACTTTGTAACAAATAGAAAAGAAGTGTGTAAAAAATAAACATTTTATGAATCTCTCTGTTTGCAAGCTAATCATGTAATGAGACTCAAAAACCATTGGCATTAGTTAAATATATATTACCCTTTTTAGAACCTCTCAGTATTAGGTAATTGAAATAATAAAGTTTTATACACAACACAATTTTTTTTTATTAATAATACATCTCCAACTATTGATCAAAACCAGCATGAGGACGTTTTGAATTGAATGAATAATATTTTCGACGAAGAATGAATGGTGGTACATCAGAAACAGAACCTAGATTCAACAGCATAAAAAAATCTGTAGTAGTAATATTTTCAAAATCAATATCAAAAAACCTATACCCCTTGATATTACATTTCACTTGCACTAAATAGATTGAAAAATTTTCTTTAAAATGTTGTTTAATAGAAACTGGTAATAGAAGTTCATCTATATGAATATCTTCTATTAAAACTTGCTTACATATTTCTATAGCAGATAGTTCAAATAACGTTTTTAAATACATATTAAATTCCAGTTGAACCAAAACCCCCACAATTTCGTTCTGTTTTATCAATTGAAAATATTTCTTCAGTTTCAGGATAAGTTATCACCTCACAAACCAACTGTGCTACTCTATCGCCTTTTTTTATTACAAAATCAAATTCCGAATGATTAAAAAGTAATATCTGAACGTTCCCTCGATAATCTTTATCAATTACTCCGGCACCAACATCAATAAAATAATTCTTTGCCAATCCGGATCTTGAAGCAATTCTCCCATAACAATTGTCTGGAACTATTATTACCAAATCAGTTTTTACTAATTTTCTATTATGACTTGCTACAATTACATTATAAGCACTTCTTAGATCAAATCCGGCAGCAAAAGGAGACATTTTTTCTGGAGGATAAGCATTTTCCGTAATTTTAAAAAATTTAAGTTTTTCATTTCTACTCATTATATAATAAAAACACTTACTGTTTTATACACCGATGCCAACACTACTATACTTCTCCATCAACGTTCTTGTGATCCAAGGAGTGTTGTCTAATTAACACTCACAGCTGTGCGTGTTCGGATGTGGGTAAAACCTTGCAGCCACCTTGAACGTGTTAGAATGTGGCCGGATGTACGTGAGACCTTGAACGTGTTAGAATGTGTATTTGAAAGTGACTTTGTACGTGAGACCTTGAATGTGTTAGAATGAAGCCGGTGAACGTGACCGGATGTGCGTGTGGCCTTGTACGTGTTAGAATGAAGCCGGTGACCGGATGTGCGTGTGGCCTTGAACGTGCCCAGCCGGTGAACGTGTGGCCTTGTACGTGAGGCCTTGAACGTGCCCGGTGTACATGACCGGGAGTAACCTTTGTACGTGACCGGATGTGACCTTGTACGTGACGGAATGTGACCTAGTTACGTGATGCCCATATATAGTAATATGCCCATATATGGAATGTGATCTAGTTACGTGACCGGAAGTGATCTAATTACGTGATGCCTATATATGGTAATATGCCCATATATGGAAGTGATCTAATTACGTGACCGGAAGTGATCTAATTACGTGATGCCCATATATGGTGTTATGCCCATATATGGAATGGAATGTGATGACTCATTTTTGTCCTGGAAGCCCCATTTCCTTACTACTAGCAGGGGGCAAAGCCCTCTAGTTATATATATTATTTTATACACTATTTACATGGTAATAGTGAAATAGTATGTGTTTTCTTATTTATAATTTAGTTTTCAACATAAAATCAGGAATAAATACTAAGATCAGTAAATTGACGTAAAACACACACACAACACTTTCTGCTTAGGTTGGTTTGCAAAATTGAACTAAAATATGTATACAGATCCCAAAAGAGAAAAATAATCAAGCGGAAAAAACCGATGAACTAAAGATGTTTCGTAAGGGTTTGAATATTACACAGAAAATCAGAAACTTTTGTAAAACTTTTGTCTATTATGTATACAAAAATCATGTCATTCAAGCGAAAACTATTTACCTTTTCTTGGAAGCTGTCCAAGAAAAGGTAATTATCGTTTAAAAACAATCCAGTTTAGGCTACCATAAACAAAATATGGAAAACTATTTCCCTACTGCGCATGCTTCGGATCCAGGCCACCTCTACCCCCACCACCCTACCTTGATTGAAGTGCCCCTGTCCTAATCAATAGTAATTTCCGTGAAAATATCAGAGTATAAAACACTCTGTTTACATTTGGTGATCGAGCGATGAAGCCGTTATTCGCCGCGAGGGTTTGGAGCGAAGCGAGCAGGGGGCAAAGCCCTCTAGTTATATATATTATTTTATACACTATTTACATGGTAATAGTGAAATAGTATGTGTTTTCTTATTTATAATTTTGTTTTCAACATAAAATCAGGAATAAATGCTAAGATCAGTAAATTGACGTAAAACACACACACAACACAATGGTTAACGCTGTTTAGGCCAGTCGGTAGGGGTAATTTTAGACCAAAAGTTCCAGTAATTTACAATACGGCTGATTTTTAACTTCCCGCTAAGAAAATTGAAAATTTTCTAAAATCAGGAAGTTATTGGTTTCACCCCGTTTTTCGAAAATCGAGTATTCATCAGATCTCGACGTTTTGAGGTCCTAGGAATCTTCCCTGACCACTCCCGAGAGGGTGTCACCCTGTCTGTATGTATGTGTGTATGTGTGTGTGTATGTAAGTATGTGACCAGCTTATAACTTTTGAACGGCTTAACCGATTCTTTCAATGGACTTGAAAAACTGCATCAATTGCCGCAAATCGAATAAAAATCGGTTGATTTATTCAAAAGTTATGGCAGTTCACAATTTCCAAAACAGTGTTTATCAAACTTTCATCATACTTTTGAGCTCGAAGCGGGAACTTACAGGGATGGCCTTTAGTGTCAACCGTTTTCCAAATTTTTTTTATAAGTACATTAAAGTATGTAGATTAACATAAAAAAAAAGTTTACCAGTCTATCGATTTCCCAAAGTCGAAAATAAAAATCGATTATCATTTTTTTCGATTATTCTTAATATTTCGAGCTGGAATGAAGATAGAGAAAAATAAAAAATACCACCATGTAGGGGAAATCACTAAAAGTTGAAATCTCATTCATACATGAAGCGTTGGCTCATTCTAAATTGGCTGAATTTTAATATATCGAATTGAAACTTGACATAAGAGTTAAAATATGTATTTTAAACATTTATGCTGAGTCTCAGCTTGTTATCTTGAAAATGACCTGATCTAGAACCACTTGACTTATCAATGGGTTTCTCGATTTTAGGAGTACCGGACCCAAGAACTAATTTCAATCGGCTCCAGTTTCGTCAATTTTTGGAATATCAACATAAAATTTTTTTACAAGTTGAACATATAGATTCAAACAAGATCAAGGAGTATAAACCTTTTTTATTATTTACTTTTAAAAGCACAAGTAACTTAAAAAAGTATAATTTTAGGCCTTTTTAGATTATTCATCAAAACGCTTGAGTTGATCAGCTGCAGATCAGTCAATTTTTTAAATATAGTTTTTAAAATAAGCACAGCAAAAAACAATTGTGTTTATAACTTCTGTACCAATTTTTAAATCAATATATTCAAAAATGTCGAAAATGGAATCGTTGAATCCAAAAGTGTTATAGTTAAAACGACATAGGTAAAACGGAAGACTATTTTGAAGCGCCTCGTTTTTTAAAATAACACAACAAAAATCATACTTACTAAGAATATTTATACTGGTGTTTTCAACTTGTAAAACAAATTTTATGTTGATATTCCAAAAATTGACGAAACTGGAGCCGATTGAAATTAGTTCTTGGGTCCGGTACTCCTAAAATCGAGAAACCCATTGATAAGTCAAGGGGCTCTAGATCGGGTCATTTTCTAGATAACAAGCTGAGACTCAGCATAAATGTTTAAAATATATATTTTAACTCAAGTTTCAATTCGATGTATTAAAATTCGGCCAATTTAGAATGACCCAACGCTTCATATATGAATGAGATTTCAACTTATAGTGATTTCCCCTGCTGCAAAATACATACCTGCGTTATCGAATTTTTTCCAAACAAACCATTGCTCGGAGTAAATAAATACACATGACCTTTTTTATTTAAAAATACCTCCCCTACACGGTGGTATTTTTTACTTTTCTCTATCTTTATCCTAGCTCGAAATATTAAGTATAATCGAAAAGAAAAATGAAATCAATTTTTTTCGACTTTGGGAAATCGATAGACTGGTAAACTTTTTTTTATGTTAATCTACCTACTTTAAGGTACTTATAAAAAAAATCAGACGTATTGCAAATTAATGGTAGTTTTAACCTATACCGACTGGGCTATGTGTGTAGTTTGCTATTTTGGGGGCAACATAGTTGCGCAGGTTCGAACCTAGTTACTGGCGTTCGGTTTAGGCGTCATTAGTTCTACACGAGGTAATTTTTACATGACTATACTAACCGTATTATGAGTGCTAACAACGCCCCACTCCCACGGTGTTATCCTACCTGGCAAGTGTAAAGAAGTTCGCCAATGAGGAATGGTACAAATGATTGGTTATGCTAATTATGTGTTTTGTTTTACCATTGCTTCACAATGTTTACTATTATACTCATGGGTTGTGTTTTCCTTTAGGAACTTCAATATCGCTATTTTGTCTACTTGCGTGTCATCTTGGCTGTTAAAGTACAATTAGTTAATTTAGTTAATCTAGAGGATACTCACCCATGCTCGCTTCGGTCACCAACCTCGACGGTGACTTGCGGCAAGCAAATACAAACAGATTGTTGTATAATCTGATATATTCACGGAAATTACTATTGGTTAGGACAGAAGCACTTGAGGGGATCTTGATACTGCATGCGCAGTAGGGCCAGAGTTTTTGAGTGAATGACAGGAATTTTCTTATATAATAGAGAAAGATTTCTTGCTGGGCTGCAAAGGGTTAAGCAAAGGCAATCAATTTAAGGTTCAACTGTAGGCCTAAAGTTTATTTTATATTCTTCTATGAAGACACATGCATGCTTCACAAGCCAAATCAGGTGATTGGTCCACTGTATCAATCTTAATTAAACACTGTTATTAAATGTGTGTGTTGAGGCATCAAGGAGCTTGGCTCCAAGGAGAACAAAACTTACGATTTACACAACTTCTGGTCCTTGATATTGGTGTATTATTAGTGACTATGACAGATGAGCTATTGAAGTGAATATTATAATGAGACCTAAGTTTGGGAGTATTAAATGAGCACAGATCGTGGTCACCAGAACACGTTTTGGGGTGTCATTAAAATTTGTATATATATAATATGTGTGTGTGAATGTATATGTATTCGGACTCTATCGGCCGTATTTTGAGTCCGATTTGTTTCAAATTTGGTACACACTTTGGTTATCTAAGTCGCTCGGACGATAACCTGAATGCAACAACCTGAAGCAGGTTTTTTGACAGGAAGTAATTGTTTTTTTTCGTACTACAATGAAACTTTTGGGGGTTTATCTAAAAAAAATAAATGCAGAATGTTATTCTGCACATTTTCCTTTTTACACGACCTTATAGCTCGCTTGGTTCCCCCAAAATCGATCAAAACGTAAAATACCGTAAAAGTACCCGGTTCAAATCCAAGTGGTGGATTTTACCGTGTGGGCATCTTCTGATCCGAGGCCGACGGCCGGGTTTGTACGTTGCGAGCGAAGCGAAGCAGTCCACAACCCGAGGCCGCAAGGTCGAGATACAAACCCGCAAAGCACAGAACACTATAAATAAGAATAATGTGGACATGCAGGCTGCGGCGGTGAAGCCGCCGCCACAGCCAAGATGGCGGCTCTTCCTATGCTACTGCGCTGACGCAATAGTACAAATATATTTACAGTTAAATCCGAATAGTTCTTGAGTACTTAAGTTATTGTGTATAAATAATTTACCACGTTTAAAATTAAGTGTTTAGTTACCACTGACTGACAAGCGTACAAGCCACACTAGCAGTTGCGCAACTCCCAGATAAAAAATGGTTTACATTTTTATTTAATGTCGAAACTACAAAAATATATCTTCTTTTCAAAAAAAATTTACAGAATGTAAAATGTCAACTCATTGCCTCCAAGTTGTCGCTTACTAACCTTTTCACGTCATTTTAATTATTTACTTAGTTAAATCATGTTGAAAATAGTTTTACCATTAATATAAAAATAAATAAATATTTTTGATTTCACATCCTGCATCATGAATCAATGCAGTATAAACCTACAAAATTTCAAGTTGATTGAACGATCACAAATAATTTAAATCTTAGTTTAAGAAAATCGCTTTCTCTAACTCGTGTACGGATGAAAATGCGACGACGGGAGAACTTGCCACAGCTAAGATGGCCGATCTAGCCTCAACTGCCCCAATGCCATCCGTATTGGGATGTCTACTCTATTCTTATTCAGTGCTCTGTGCTTGCGAGTGGAACGAAGCAGCGCGCGAGTCGAAGCTGGAGACTTGGATGCAAACACATTCTACGAATATAGTTTGTACACATAGGCAGCTATTCAGCGCCTTCGTGAGTAGATCAATTTCCCAAATAGTTGGTTGAAAAACTAAAATCATATAAACTTAATTTTGTAAATCCACTCAACTCACGTCAGCGGTTCAGCTGTATGGTCGAATTATTTTATATGTAGAAGCAAAATAATGTGCAAAGGAATAGACCTCCTCCAAAGAAGAGGTAGATAACGTGCGACTCATTTATTTATAGTATATTTTCAGCAGCCAAGAAGGTTTTTAAACACTCAAAGTTTACTTTAAAATATGCGATTGCAAAAAAATATATGCAAAATTCGTGGATCCACACAATTTCCAGTATCTATATACCTTGGTGTAATCCTACAACAGCCTACAAAAATGTTATGTTGAACACCCTTACAACGAGAATGCACCAAATATTTAATTTAATTGTTGCTGAATATTCCAAGGAATTTAAACATGTAAGCATGACTGAAAAGTATAATTAATTGTTTCTGGACACGAATTCAACCCTTTAGTTTAGAGCTGTCCGAGATCGTATCATGGTCTAATTTAATTCTGACTGCAGCTCTGTATTCTGTATTCATTACAGGTCGGATGATTGGTTAAACTAGGTTAAACCAAGGAGAATAAAATTGTTTATTCTAAAAGGAGAACTAAATCGCTTGTCCACATGTGTTCCTACTACTTTGTGTTACTTTTTTATCGGCGTAGTTGTCCTTTAGAGATATGCAGTGTTTTATAATTCAAGATTTGATTTTTTAAAGTACGAAGTATGGTAAAGACAAAATTATATCTAAAACTTTTAACATCTTAACGTTAGTTTAAAACATCGGTTAATGCTTTATAAACAAAAGTGGCCGAATGGTGATATAGAATATATATAATAATTTTTATTTAAAGATCTTGAATTATAATTTACCTTACGTTATGGATTTTATACCAATTACCGCAACCAGTTTTAGGTAATTGGTTTGTAATGAAAGAAAAAAACAAAAACATATAAATATACAAAATAAATTAGTCAGTTCTCCTATAATAACCAACTAATCCGGAGCCACTGCAGGTGTGTGCCATTCGCTGTATCACTACTTACAATCAAAACATAACACTATAGTAATAAACTTAAACATTTATACATACTAAAATAAGAATACAAATTTTACATGGTATAGACAAAAATACAGATGAGGTGCCACGCATGCACGAGAAGAAGACCAAGATCCTCCTCAACCCCACAAAAGCATCCGTTCCGTTCCTCCTCATCATTCGTACACTCTAAGTAAATCTTCGATGGTATGTAATATGGTATGTTTAGTTCTTATTACTGCAATTTTATGTTTTCTTTTCCTTAGGAATGATGAGCTACTACAGTGGTTCTTTTGGTGAAACTTATGGTCGGGAGTGGTCAATGACCACCAAACATGGACTCCAGAACACGTTTTGGGAGGTTATTAAAAATGCTATGAGGCCGTGTGGGGTGTTCGCACTCTATTGGTCCAAATTTGGTACACACGTTGGATTTCTAAGTCGCTTAGACGAGTTAGTTAAGCCCGGTTTACACGCTACGATAAATCGTAGCAATTTATCGTAACAATCGAATCGTTACAATTTATCGTTGCGTGTAAACAGGACATTGTAGCGATTTATTTGAATTGGAATTGGATTGGATTGTTGGAGCCGGCCGGCATCAATTGCTCCGAATCGTAACGATAAATTGGAACGTGTAAACAAGTAGCGGCCATTTATCGCTACGATTTGACTCAGTTTGCATGGGCCGTTCACCGGAAAGGTTGTCGCCCTAGTTCGTTGATTCCGTGTTTTGCCTTGTGTTGGTTTTTATTCAATTGATAGCATGGTAGCTCAAACTCCTCGAGAGTTCTTGACGGAATTTATTGAACTATATCGGAGTTTTACCTGATTGTGGCACATTAAGAGCAAAGAATACTCCTACATGAATAAAAACACCTTGCGCACATAGCGCTCGTTCAAAAATACAAGGAGTTTGATCCGATGGCAGACAAAAACACTGTTGTTAAAAAAATTAATGCATTACTATCATGAACTATCAAAAGTTAAATATTCGTCAAAATCCGGGTCAGGTGAAGACAATGAATATTGGACAAGAAATCGTTGCGTGTAAACAGTAGGCCTACTCGCACTTTCGATTTATTGTAACGATAAATTGTAACAACCACATCGTTACGATTTATCGTACCGTGTAAACCCGGCTTTAGCCAAAAATCCAACGACCGGAAGCACGTTTTTTACCAGATGAAACCATTTTTTAAAGTTTTTCGTATTAAAAAGAAACTTTTTTGGGGGTTTTATCTAGAATAATAAAAAGGTGATGTTATTCAGCACATTTTGTTTTTTTTACGCGACCTTCTTGCCTGTCTGCATCCCCCAAAGTCTATCAAAACGTAAAATACCTCAAAAGTACTCGGTTAAAACCCTCGTGGGGGATTTTACAGTAGGGCAGCTTTTGATCAGAAGTCGACGGCCGGGATACAAACTCGCTAAGCGCAATCCATAGTTCGAGGCGACAAGGTCGAGGTACGAACTAGTAAAGTGAGTGTTTCCTCTGCGAGCGGCACGAAGCTGCGCGTGAGCCGGGGCTGGAGGCAGAGGTGCAAGAAAACTACTAATATATTTCGTAGACGTAAGCAGCTATTCAGGGCCTTCGAGTGTAGACCAATTTCCCGAATAGTTGGTTGAAATCCTGAAACATATAAACTTACGTCACGTTAGGTTAGGTAAGGTTAGGTCAGGTTAGGTTAGTTACGGTTAGGTTAGGTCACGTTAATTTAATTGCAATTACGGTTCTTTGACAATTAATTACTAATGTTCT
>JAGFPH010000784.1:35834-50678 GCA_018207615.1 Philaenus spumarius
TTCCGTCAAGCACTTTCTGAAACGCTCTATTGTGAAACGCTCTGTTCCGTCAAGCACTTTCTGAAACGCTCTATTGTGAAACGCTCTGTTCCGTCAAACATTTTCTGAAACGCTATATTCCATCAGTTTGAAAAAAAATTTGGTCTTGTCTAGATTCGCACCAGCAGAGTTCATCAGAATAGACTACCGCCTTAGCTGGTTAGGCTACGAACGCATTACTAGTATATTTGAGTTGGGTATATAAGTGTAACAGATTGTCCTACGTCATAGGCTTAACCTGTTAATGTTAACACAATGTATAGTTTAATTGGTAATACCTATGAAATGGGCATTGTGCTTCCTCATTTCGTAAGTTGTGTTAAAAAGTTTACACTTCTCCCGTGTGGTCTTAAGCACACAATTTACATTTGTTTCTTCTTCTTCTTGAATACAAATCAACAAAAACGCTTCATTTGAACTACTGCTCACGCACGAAGAACACTGTTCTTCCGTGGTTAATACTGACTTCTGGTTTGGCGGCTATTACGTTGGGTGGTGGGACCACAGACGAGTCAATTCCGGGCGAATCCTAGGCGGACGTGAAAAATTCCTTTCGGAGCGAATTAAAGTGGATCTGATGGAACCGGCTTCGTGTAGCCATAATATGTGTAGGCCTATAATATGGTTTATCTTTCTTATAAGTCATAGTTATCTCGATAATGACTATATTCGAAAGAATAGTTTTTGATACTTTCTGTGATTTCCTAAAAGATAGTGACAACAGCAGTTTGGTTCATGAAACATCAAGCAATGAACCTGATAGCAGGTCTCAGACGATCTGAAATCCCTAATATTGTCATTCTGTCCTCCTGTTGGACTTTAAGGGAATCCGAAAGACTTGTTGTCTGTTCGTATAACTTTCTCTATTCGTGAGAAAACAAAACGATCCCAGTGCGTTATTGCGTTACAAACTTACAAGATAGATTTGTTGCGTGTAATAGATAGTTGATTTATAGCGCGAGACTCGACTCCTTCTTACATTTCCATAGTCGAGTAATGAATTGACGGCTCGCTAGAGATTTATGGGTCTCCCGAGAGCTTCGGAGCTCAATATTTATAAGCTGTGTATCTGCTTTCAGTCACTCAACTGCTTTACTCAGACTGTGATATGGGCGCATGCGCAGACGGAGTTAAAGGTTTTGAAATATACTGAAAACTATGTAAATCTGTTGTAAATTCAACGCAGTCTTAGGCCTATCAAAATAAAATTACAGTTTAAACAACTTCGATACTAACAATAAAATAAATAATTAACCGTTACACGCTCGCCAAGGATTCCGTAACGCAAACCGTTATTAGTAACCGTAATAAATTAGTTATTTGTGCTAATCTTATTGGCCTAAAAAATACTTTCGATTGTATTTAACATACTGTACTTAGTACTAAGTTTCAATTGTATGGTAGACCTATTAGCAAACAAAAACTCAAATTAATTGAATCTTTTTTAAGTACAGTTAGTTATGGTCAAAAAGCAGATGTTTATGGCCAAAAATTATGTCGCTAGCTATAAGAATGTTTTTGCAGGCCTGCCTCAAGAATCTGTCTTGAGGCCGTTTCTGTTTATAATATTTCTAAATAATCTACAATTTAACACTCCGTACGTCTCAGTTCTATGCGCAGATGACGCCACTTATAGCACAGATCAAACAAAGATTTTTTGACCGCAAAAACTCAGCTCTATAATTCCTTGCCACTAAATCTTGTTCTCTGTCAATAACCTAGATGATTAAACATTATTTGAAAACTATAAATATCAGTTAAATTTTAATTTTGTTCAGTATTTTACTAGGATATACACGATCTTTTGGAAGCTCACATTTGTGCAAGCTTTGTTTTACCCGTAAAGCCCAAACCGAACATTTTTAGCAGATTCCCACTTTACACCAAAGAACGTAAAAGACCTACTGTGTTACTATTGGACAATAATAATTAGTTTGTCCCCTAGCTAGAAAGGAAAAATTTGGCGCAGGGTGGTATTCCACAACGCGACAGTTGACTGTAGTAATTTTTATTAATTCAGTATTTCGTATAATTATTAAAACGTTATTTTTCCATTTGAATAACATGCGAATATAAAATCACATACTACTCAATTAATCATACAACGTATCAGCTGTTAACAATAAACATCGAGCTAATCATATTATATAACAGCTGATTACGCCCACCTTCTGAAATATTTCAACAAAAACCTAACTACTATGCAAAACACTTTGAAAATGGTGTTTTCGCTTAAATTTAACTGAGATATTTAGGCAATACATAAACATTATTTTACTAAACATTTTAGTACTTACAGGATTGCGTTTATCGTGAAAATTATAGTATAAACGAAGGCCAGCGTTCGTTAAAATAAAACTTCATCAAACAGCACCGGAACAGCGATCCGGTGCGTTCCCTCACCATCAGTGCACCCTTGACTGCTATAATATTATATTAATGTTCATTTATAACCGCTGATTATCAGCTATAACATTATTTGGACAACAATTTAACTATGCAATATATTTCGAAAATTGTGTTTACACCGAAGTTGTTCTAAGATACCTTTTTAAGCAATACATAATCTGATTTTATGAAACATTTTAAGAATTGATTTTAGAAACTTCTTTATAAATCCACAGACCAATATAATATGTCAGTAATGTACATTTATAACAGCTGATTAGCTTCAACAATTGAACACAAAACGTAGCCTAGACTCTAGTTATAGGCCCTACTTTAACGTCAAGTTTACATCTTGTTGTCAACTACAAACCTCAATTTAAATATATAACAGCCCAGATTACGCCCATCAGCTTTAAGGGGATTCCTTAAAAATTACCATTTTCAAAAAAAAATGTTTTTATTTTTTTTCTGATTTTTCTGATTAAAGGTTTTTTTCTAAACCTTATAAGATTTAAGAAAAACATAATATATGCCATTAAAGTTCTTTATATCAGTGTGAAAAATGTATTCAAAGCAATGCGCTCAGCTACTTTTGGTCGAGTTTGAACTTCTTTGTGTTTGCTATTTGGACTAATAAGATTTTTTATTTTTTTAAAGTAATTGCAAAGAAGGACAACAATGTTTATTATTAGGCTTTCGATGCCTCCAATATGTAAGTAAAACATATCTTGACTACAAATGCTGGGTATGCAAGTTATACCCCTCTATGGCTGCTAAAATAACTAATGGAATCTTTAAACACGATTTCCGCCAACTTTTCAATTTTGATATTTTTACACAAAAGTTCTTATAGCTTTTTAACTGCTAAATCTACAGTGATGAAATTTTTACCACATCTTCAGTAGCTAATAATGCAATTTTTGGGGTATTTTTATTCCTCTAGGACAAATACAAGAGTATCTTTTTAAAAAATTGTAAATCACAAATTTGTTTTATATGTATATTATTTTTGTAAGGTCATAACTACTAAACAAAAAGTTATTGCTTTTTATATACTTTAAAACATGATATCAAACGGCCAAATTGGTTCAGTAGTAAAAAGGTTATAAAAGATTTAAAAAAACATATTTTTGCCTAAAAAACAACAGGAAAACTCAAAAAGGTATGTAAAAAAATTTCCCACCCAATTCCTGTAAGTGTAAACAATTTTTTAGGTTCTAATGAATATTAATAAAAATGATTCATAAATAAAAAAGGCCTATTATAGAAAACTCCTATTTTCAGTATAAAATCCCCTTAATATTTCAACATAAACGTAACTACACAAAACATTGCGAAAATTGAGTTTTCACTGAGATTTGTCTGAGATATTTTAAACATTACATATAACCTGATTTTATAAAACACTATAAGAATTAATTTTTAAAACTTCATTATAAATCTACAGACTACTATACTATAGACTACTATTATAATCAATTATAGTACATTAATAATGTGCATTTATAACAGCTGTTAAGCTTAAAAAATTCCTCACAAAATCTAGCATATAAACTATACTTTAAGGGTCTGCTCCAGTAAACGAGAAAGCATCCGGAAACCAAGCGCTTCTCTCATAGCCGCATCTAAACAGTGCAAAGTCTTGCAGCTGAGCGCTTTGACATTGCCTCATTTCAAACCATTTTATAAATCCATCTTTTGTAATTGAGTGCTGAAAAAAAAACTGAATATTCTTTATAAAATTTCGGATCCGGCTTGCAAATTACTTTTCATTATTAATTTTTTATTGTGTTAGGAAAAAATTCAAACTTTGTACTTACAAAATGTCAATTACATAACAAATGAAAAGCATTTGAAAAAATATAAAATGCAAAACGGATGCGTATTGTAATTGTGCTTAAAATGAGACCTTGCAAACAATTTTATGATAAAAAATAAACAAAATAAATGGTTTGAAATTTAACATTGCTCATATGAGATAAAAATCCAAGATGGCTGCCACTACAGCAGACCCTTAAAGCCAACTTTACATCTTTGCTCGAACCCTTTGTGCAGGACGTTCTAGTCCTTTAATATTGATGAAGGGCAATGTGAAATGTCAGTAACTTAATTTGTTTCCAAAAAAGGAAATACTAATATAATTGAACTAAAGGATGTCATAATAAAATCAACGTTTATAAGACTTCAATATAAACACGAAATGTCAAATCTAATTCTTTGACAAATTGAATATTTCCTGAGGAAAGGTATTGTTGGGCTTCCAGCTCTGCTGCGTACAGATCGATCTTTGCCCTTTACAACGAAGACTGTAGGCCTACTCTATCGTCAAGAAGCGTTGAAATTAATTTTCTTTTCATATAAATATTTAATAAACATAGTTCAAAAACATATCAAAGAAATGAACATGGATTTATTAAAACTGCATCGTTTATTATTACACGTAACACGCTCATGCCCACATTAAAAAAAAACGGTACCAGGAACTAGCACATACTTTCTCACAAACATATTTAATCCTTTGATGACCGACGGTACTTTTAAGTACCACCCAATTTAACTGTCTTTATAAAAGGTAACAGTGGCTTTATCTACAAGTTGAGGCCTGGAGGTACTTTAGAGTACCATTGCAGTTCTGTAAAACATCAGGTCTACACCTACTTTCAACAAATGTCACCAGAAAACAGGACTTGCTTGGCTAGTGCTTGCTTTCAATTGGCAATTTATATGGTGGGATTTCCCAAATTTTTTAAAAACATGATCTAATCTTTCATTTGTCAGTATTTTTTTATTAAAAGGGTAGCATATTGCTTTAAATTAATTACTTAACTTAATAAGAACTGATCTAATTTATTAATATAAACCTCTCACGAATACAAATTATACAGATTCAAACTTAAGAGCAACCAAGCAAACTTCCTACAAGCACTACTAGATGGTGCTGATAAACTATATTTTACTTTACACGTAATATTTATACCGATAGTAAAGTAACTGAAGTTTTATTAATTTGTCAGTTTTCTTTAATCACGCTTTAGCCTAGTGGATAACGTTGTCTAGAGAGACCAGATATCTAATAATATCTGTGGTTTGAGGGTAGGAGTTCGGAAGTAAATCAAATGGTGGTTGACTCGCTTCCAAGCTGACGGGATATGTCTAGATATCTGGTCTCCGGCTAGGGCTGTTTTGCATGATTTTACTAAGGTATTTATATATATGTATATGTATATTTACTAAAAAAAACAATAAAAAAATAATAAAATGTGTTTTTTTACCAAACAACCTTAGTTAATCACAAAAATAAAGAAATATATAACTTTTTCAAATTTTATCACTTCTTGGTCCTCAAAGGGTTAAATTATTAAACAGATTCACTGTGACTTCATAATTGTAGGTGGAGTAGGAGAGGTGATATATTAAAGTAGGAGATTAACTAATAAATATTATTATTATTAGCTAGAGAGAAAACTATTCCATCGATTTCGAACAAATTTGCAGAAAACACGTCAATTAGGGCCATATAGAAGCACGAAAACAGGTTTTGAAAGATTTTGAAAAACAACCCCCTTTATGGCCAAAAAAACCCCAAAAATCAGTTATTATTATTATTAGCTAAACGAGAATTTTTAGAAAGATTCGGTTTTTTGTATAAGGTAGGGTACATTAAAGGCTACAAATAAGCAAAATTTTATCAAAATCGTTAGAGCCGTTTTTTTATTTAAAAAATAATAACAGATTTTTTGGGTTTTTTTTGCCATAAAGGTGGTTGTTTTTCAAACCCGTTTTTCGTGCGTCTATACAGGCCTACTTGACATATCTGGTGCAAATTTGTTTGAAATCAATCGAATAGTTTTCGCTCTAGCTTTGTATACATACAGACATTTTGTAAAAACCACTTTTATGGACTTCAGTAAATGTAAATCCAGAACAACACCTACATACCAAATTTCATCAAAATCGGACCGTTGGTAAGGTCTCCAGCTCTGTACACATCCTAACAGATACACAGACCCACAGACAAACGGACAAACATCACAAAAAAACCACAACATATAATTCAACAAAAATATTTTTGGGTTCAGGGAGCGCCAACACAGATAATTCCACTAAAAATTCAAATTCGAAAATTAATACGAAATCAATACTTTCTCCATATACTACATATAGGGGGGGGGGGGGGGGAAAGTAAAAATATAAATTTCACCTACCGTTTGCAATCGTGCACTCAGTGACAGTGTTTCTATTCTCTACATTTTACATATAGCCTTTACCCCTCTTCCCATCACCCCAACTCAAACCCTTTTAAAAACATGAATTTCCGCTGCAAGGAAATAACAATCGACAGTCGCATTCAGTCGCAACGCTTAAAAATATTAATCACCTTAATATTGAGAACCTTTTTTCTATAGCCCACTACATTGCCTTTTGAAATTTTAGAGATATGTGCATTTTTATTTTCTCAAAACCACATTATCTTTATATCTCTGAAAACGTGTGAAAAAGTCCTCATGTTGGACATTGTCCGAAAAGGTGTATCATTAGCAACTTTTGCTAAAATTTTAATTTCTAAGAATAAAAGCGTTCAGTGGTATCAAATCTAAACACAAGGATCTAAATTTTAAATGTTTTGGGTCGCCATCTTGAAAATAGTCAAAACAAGTAAAAACTGTAATTTAAAAATTACAGTAAGGGCTTGAAATATAATATTACTTACTACTTCAATAATTACATCACGCCTTCTTTTATGTCTAGGGCAGATTTACATAGGGTATTCTGAATGTAAACATAGCGAAGAAATTCAACTGTGAACTCGGATTAACCGTAAAACAACAGATTTTAACAATCATATTTTTGCCCCATCAATCGTAATCTGTAGGCTATATATAAAAATTAACGATTCTTTGCCCTCTATAGACTAAAAAACTGTTCGACAGATTTCACTAAAAATTTCATACAGATAGTGCCAAGCAGCGTGAAGCGTCACTTGAGCATGCGCTATAACGTCTTACCATCTCCTACTCGACTGTGAGTCTTCAATACAGTCACCACCAAAAAGTGTTGATATACAATCAACACGACTACATAGCTGACATGAATTAGGTAGCAGGCGGCTCTGACTGTACTCCGCCGCGAGAGGGGAAATATGGTGGGAGCCGGCGTAGGAGACTTGCACACCCCCTCTTCGCGCTCAATCCTAATTGGCGCTATCTGTACCATCCATATTATTGCCAAGAGTGTTCATTCGTTGCAATTACTACAGTCTAAGCGGTTGAAATGGGGTTGCTACCCCTATACGATACATATACTGTAAATTAAACTAACTTCCTACAAGCCTTAAAGTTAAAATTATGTAATATAATTTTTAATGATATAAAATACTATTTGCGATTTAATGGAATAACTGCCCTTAAAATTAAATAATAATCAATACACTTACTTTTTCTATGTGCTAAAAACAATTCAACTAATTTCACTAAAATTTCACAATTTACACATAATTAGTACCAGGACTGTTTAGAGAATATGGTCGCTACAATAAGAGAGATTTAAATGGGGTTGCTACCCCTATACAATACAAATAAATTGCACTAACTTCCTACAAACTATACATCTAAATTTATGTAATACTAGCAGGTACCCGTGGCTTCGCACACGGTCCAAAGATTCGCCGCATAGTAATAAATGTTTATTGTTTTAGGGGTTGTTATTAAATTTTCACCCCTTAGCAGCGCGCTATAAAATGCAAATATGATTTACATAGTATATATGTATTGTAAGAAATAAATGTACCAATGTCCAGCTCTCTAGCTTAATGGGAAGTGTAATAATAAATTTGCATTGTTTTAAGGGTTGTTACATTTTCACCCTTTAGCAGTAGACTAAAAAATACAAATATGCTTTACTTTTTATATATATCTTGTAGGAAATAAATGTACAAATTTCCAGCTTTCTAGTCTTAATGGAAGTACAGTATAATAATAAATATGTATTATTTTAGGGGTTGTTTCAACCCTTAAATCTTAAAGAATTCTAGCCTATGCTTCATTCCAGGTCATGATCTATATGTGTGCCAAATTTCATTCAAATCCATCCAGTAGTTTTTACATGATTGAGTAACACACACACAGACAGACACCATTAGATTTTTATATAAGAGTATAGATTATTCTTAAGTGACATTAATAACCGTTTGCAATTCGATTACTGAAGTCAAAGTAATGAAATGGAATAACTACCCTTAAAATTAAATCAAGCAATAGCGAAGCATTGCCGGGTCCACTAGCATTTCATAAATGAGTAAGTGTCAACTTTCTTTTTAAGTCGTTAGGATTTCTTGAAATTCTTGAAAAATTTGAAAGCTTTCGACGGCCCCCTTTAATGGTCGTAAGCTGACCATTGCTCTTTTAGAAATATAGTAAATAATATTTGTAAATAAGTTGTCAGAACTCTGTCACGGGCCGGATCTGGCCAGTGGGCCATACTTTGCCAATTACTGACTTAAACTAATTTGTTTTATCGACGTATGTAGACCTACTCATATACTTTGATTATTACATAAGTGAATGCACAGTTTCAAGTAATTTTCCTTACTTCAAATGAAACACGTGAATACTATTACAGTACGCACAGAATACCAATTAGGAATATAGATAAAGAACACAGTTTTTCATAACTTAAACGAAACAAACTGACGCATACACAGTTTGCATGTTGGACAATAAATTCAGACCAACTGCTTGCATTTCTGGGACGACACATTATTCAAATAGACGGCTCTAAACAAACACAAAACATAAAGACCCTACAACAAATCACGTCGGTGCAGCCCCTACAACAGGTACAAAATTACTGTGAAGCTATTTTTCTTTGTACCTATTGTTGCTGTCAGGTCTGGCTTATTGTAGAGAACGTCCCTTAGGTACCTCTGTCCTTGTCCTGAAAGGCTACTATTCCCTTGGAGGGGTGTTTATTTATAATTTCTTAAAGGACTGTTTTTCTATAACTTGTGTCTAAATCGTGTAGTTCTAAGTTATAATAGTGTTTATTAAAAACATTGTGAAAATGTATTAGCAAGGATGTGTATTATATTATTATTAATCGATATAGTTGAAATAATGTCTACTTGCTTAGTTGACAGTTTCACTGTAAGTTAGTTACAAATTTAAACTGAGGAAAAACGAGTAAATTTTAATTCCTTAAATTGTATGCTTCTCTTAACACACTTTCAATTATTTAATAAAAATTGAGTTTGACTTGTGAGAAGATAGAATAAAACTTGAACACAGAATCTCTCAACTACGTTGATTTATTTACTTAAACGCTCTCCAACGACCAAGTCGTCATCTTCAGTGATGCACGAGCTAAAATAATCAAAATCTATTTAATTTGATTGCTGAAGCTCGTGCATCTCTGGAGATGGCGACTTTGTCGCAAATAAACGGATTAGTGAGATTCTATGTTTTGATTTTTGTTTTATTTTGACTATATAGAACCCAGCACCCTACATTCACATAAAGATTTTAAACTCATAAAATTTTGTAAAATCGGTGATCTTACAGCTTATGTATCATATTGTATAATCCAAAGAGTATGGCCACTAAGTGGCTGTGGTCAAATCTTCAATGGTCTCTTCACGTAGGGAAAAGTTGTGCATTTTACCAAAATCCAGGCTAACTTTTTATAAAAAAACCTATTTGTACCATGCACCAAAGTTTTTATTTCCATACATTAGATATAAGAAAGGTTCAAGGAACCAAACAATTTTTGAGAAGAATTAAAAATGAGAATTAACAATATTACAAAACGATAATGCTGGGGACATCTTCGATTGCTTAATATAATCTATTCTAATATATCTTTAAGGAGCGCCCTATCTCGGCAATGTTAAAAATACAATATTTAAGGAACATTTTCTCAGAAACTACTGGATCAAAATTAGTAAAATTTTATCAGTGTGTTAGTGCTACTTAAATACAAAATTTAACATGAGGGTTTTGCGATACAAGAATTTGAATACATTTTGTCATTAGTACAACTTCGTTAAGTCGGACCAGCCGGGACCGCGGCCGATCCGACATAACGAAAATCCGTGTTAGCCAGAGAAAGAGCATAAAACATAAAAAAATGAAAATACACTGTTGCTTACAATATTTTCCTTTAATACGGAGAAAAACACTTTAAAAATATTTACTCGTCACAATAAAACAAAAAACACATCTGTGGACTGTACAGGTATGTCTACTTTTTTGGGGAAAAACTTGTAAGTTTCTGTTGCGTCAGCTTCGATGAGTAACGTTTACGTGCCGCACGGCAAACAAACTCGGTTGCGCGAACTCGGCGGAAACACGATCACCGAGCAGTACGCTACGATTATGCGCTCGTATAAAGCAATAGCGCTACCAAAATGCATATTTTTATTTATAGCAAACCGGTCCGGGTTACGCGGAGATCCGACTTAATGGGGGCCGACTTAATAAGGTTGTACTGCAATTTTATAAAATAATAGAATTTTGACCAGTTTTTGCCATATTTCTCAGTCATAGCTTAGAAATGATCACTTATATTACAAAATGCTCTATTTAAAACCTGTAGTATACTCCATTAAACAACCCCTGAAAATTTCAGATCATTATGTTAGATAGATTTTGATCAAATATTCCTTTTGTGAATAAAATATATGATTCCCGGAAAAAATATTTAAAGTTTTACTTACATATTTAACACATGCCTGCCCCATATGCAAGGTTATCATCAGCTGAATATCATCAAAGCTGTAAATCAGGTTAGGCACTACAGAAAAAGCTAAATATCCCTACCAAAATCACATCAAATTATTAAGAACTAGGGGAGACCCCTGCGTGCTCCGCACGCCAACCCCCAAAGGAACCTTCTAAAAACATATGTTATGTTTTGTTTCTAATAAAGGTGTAGGATTAATAGTAACCTCAAAACTAAGATTACAAATAATGTTAAATGTTCAAATTAAATTATTGCTTACATTTTATAACAGCAGTTACAATAGTGGTTAAAAGAACCAGCAAGGCTCAGGTCTACACTTTAAAACCTGAACCTAAAAGCCAGAAATACAAAAATAATTGCTTCAAATTTTGAAATCAACTGTTAATGGAAATATTGGAACAAACAGCTATGTTACCTGTTATTTTATTCAATTGGTCGATATGGTAATACATGTAAATACATGTGTTGGCTTATTATTCTAGGCCTAACCTAAGAATTTTTTCCGAAAAATTTACAAATATTGAAATAAAAAAAGGTTTTTACAGAAATGAATTATAGCCTATGTTACTCAGGGATAGTGTATCATTTTATTAGTAAAACTATTGTTTCAATAGGTTCAGTAGTACCAGAGATTACCCCCTACATACAAATAAACAAACAAACAAAGAGCAAACTTTACCTCTTTATAATATTAGTATAGATTAGTATAGATATGTTACAAAATTTGTCTTATTCTAATATGACATACGAACCAAAAATGTATTTTTAACCACTTAGAGTTGAGATCTATTAATAAATTTAGGCTCGTTTAAAAGCTAAATAAAATTGCAATAATAAGCAATAAAAAACAAAAAATTCAAAAAATTAAATTAAAGAGGAAATAAAATTTATACATCATTCATTCGTTCATATTTTCCATTTAAAATATATAGCTCAGCTGATTGTCAATGTTGTTACAACAATCAGCTAGACCTATTTTCTTAACACGAAGACTATTTCTAAATGGTATTTCCACCAAAAAAACTTTCCTGCAGGCTGTACAAGATAGCGCCAATTAGGATGGAGCGCGAAGAGGGGTTGTGCAAGTCTCCTATGCCGGCTCCCACCACATTTCCCCTCTCGCGGCGGAGTACAGTCAGAGCCGCCTGTCCTACCTCATTCATGTTTGCTATGTAGTCGTGTTGATTGTATATCAACACTTTTTGGTGGTGACTGTACTGAAGACTCACAATCGAGTAGGAGAGGGTAAGACGTTATAGCGCATGCTCAAGTGACGCTTCACGCTACTTGGCACTATCTGTACTTTTTTGTTTACGAGTATGCAGTCATGCTAATTCTCTTTTAACCTTTATCATGAATAAAATAAACTTAACAGTTTGATTTAGATATTGTAATATGATTTACCGTCTTAGCTTTGAAGTTAACATTAAGCGTTATTTAACAGAAATTATAAAATATGCGTGTGGGGAGGAGGGATTGGGTACGAAGCGCGCAGGGACTTCAAAACATATTTTACAACTTTGTAAATTTATACAAATTCATTCGGACTACTACAGAGCATCGGACTGGTATCATTTTTAGCAAAATACATCTAGGTTTATACTTTATAATTTACTTATGGTTATTAGCGAATTTCCATAGTAAGAATGAGCTATTGCAGTGGCCCTTATGGTAAGACCCAAAGTCGGGAGTAGCAAATGAGCACCGATCATGGTCCCCAGAACATGTTTGGGGGGTCATTAAAAATCATATATATACGAGTTTTGTTCGTACGAGTTCGTTAGCCAAAAAAATCCAACAATCGGAAACACGTTTTTTGACCGGAAGTAAACATTTTTTTAGATTTTTCCTACGAGAATGAATTTGCGTTTGAGTTTTTTCTACAAATATAAATGTAGGATGTTATTCTGCACATTTTATTTTTTACGCGACCTTATACCTCGCTTGGTTCCCCTAAAATCGATCACAACGTAAAATACCATAGAAGTACCCGATTCAAAGCCACGTGGCGGATTCTACCGTGGAGTTGGCGTAGAAGATGCTTTGTGTGTTGAAGATACTCCCAATAAGGGGGTTGGCGTGCGAAGCACGCAATGCATTGTGTATTGAAGATACTCCCACTTTGCGGAATGGCGTGCGAACAATTTTGCAGCTATTCATCATCGTCGTGAATAGACCAATTTCAAAATTGTTGGTTGAAACCCTAAAACATAGGCCTATAAACTTAATTTTGGAAATTTGCTAAACTCACGTCAGCGGTTCAGCTGCGTGGTCGAATTATTTTGTATAGATCCCGTTTGCAGTCGATTTCCTCCCAAATCTGCAGCAGGGAGTCAGACTTAACTTCTTGAACTGCTTAGATTTTGTAGATAAGAATGGCGTCTAAACGTTATCCTTGATAAATCCGGAGAAGAAAAAATCAAGAGATGTCGGATCCCGTGAAAGAGGTGACCCAATTAAGCTGTCCCGTGTAGCTGAAAAGCAGTTATGAGGAATTCCAGGAGTTCGGGAAGCGTATGCGGCGTTCTGGCTCGTCCTTATCAATTTGTGAGACTAAAAAGTGTTACAGCATATCTAGGATCTAGGGACAACGACTTCTTCAATAGTTGGCAGGAAACTCTTGAAGGCACAAAAATCGTTCGGTCACGAACATGTTCCAATGATTGTATTTAATTTTCACGCCCCAAATCCCACAACTGTATTTACTTACTTAACCAACCAAACGGGAAGCCAACTCATCATTGGAGATTAGTCTGAGACCGTCTCCATCCAATCGCAGTAACATTTCTGCAAACTCGCCCAAGAAAGGGACCTTTAACCTAACCAACTTTAAAGTAAACTAGCTCCTGTAATAAATCAAGCTCTTTAAATAGTTTGAATATTTTATATGAATTTACAAAGTTTCAAAGTGTAGTATGGGTTATAACGGCTGATTGAACTATTTAAGACTATAAACTTTATATTCCGAACTTCACTGAAATCAAATACAAATGAAATCAAATCTCAATGAATCTATCACGAGGCAAATGCCATCCTTTTTCTTGTAAGTAGTAACAGATATAAGAATAACGTTTTAAATGGCTTTTAGGCCTCCATGTCTAAGTATAGAATTAAGTATATACGAATATAACTTAAATTTATATATGTTTTACAATTTCGTATAATTTGTTTACATTTTTTCCGCAGCGTTTTAAAGTTGTGGAACTATCTCTCTAGTCTATTGTATACAAAAATGATCCATGCCACAGCGGGGACATACGAATTGCCACAAATTTTGGGTCCATCTGAAACGCACGAACTGCCACGGTCATTAGAGGGGATTAGAAAGGGTCATTTCGCAAGATAAGAAACACACGAACTGCCACAAGGGTTCGGTCAGGTAGCGGCTCCAAGTGAGGGAAAAACGGGAATTATTCTCCCTCGGTTACCCCCATCCCCCCACCCACATACTTGTCTTCTTTTCTGGTATTTTCGAAGGCATTAAACAGTCTTGTTACATACCTAACAGTGGGAAGATGTCTCTTCCGGAATTTAGTGTGGTAACGGTGGGGGCGGGGGAAAGAGAGTGTGAGGGAGGGAGAGAGACACCGTTTCTTGTAGTTATTATTAAAGAGCATCCACCTTTCTCGTAATTATAATACGACGAAATATTATAATTATACAAATATTATAATCATACTG